>AYEL01077032.1:0-16244 GCA_000484575.1 Olivierus martensii
TATATTAATAAATTTACTTTTTTTGGAGATGCTTGAACTCCTGGTGAACCTGATAGCCTCCTATCAGCTGTTTTTTGAACACCAGCAGGGCTTCTAATAGGTGATTCTTGCTGTAATATATAAAATAATAGTAATATTTAAAATTTTTTTTTATTGAAGATTCTAAATTATAAACAATAATTCAATATATAAGTATTTATTATTTTATGAATTTTCATTTTAAAAATTTGCATTAATCTGTACATTTTCTATTTCTGAAGATAATTTTCACTTTTAAAAAGAACCTATTTCACCTTCAATTGATTAATAATCATGGTTGGTTTAACCCAATGAGTGTTAGTAATTAAGCCTAATTATTATGCAAAAAATAAAAAAATTAAAATTGCAAAATCCTGCTTAATTTTCATTGAATTTTTTTTGAAATTTTTAGGATTTATTTTGTTTTTTATTGTCATTCTAACAATGTAAAAAATTTTTTTCAAGTTTTATTTCTTTCATGACTTTTTGTTTATTATATGAGACTGGAGAGAAAACAATTTTTATATATGAAATCTTAGCCATCCAATAAAATATTTATATTTTCTCATTGTGCAAGTCTTATGAATAAAATAAGGGATGAATGAAGAAAATCAGATATTTAAAAAATTACTGATGAAAAGTGAAGTATACAAATTTTAATTAAGCAATTAATTAAAATTTGCAAATTTAATTGAGTTATTTAATTAGTCAAAAAGAAAATAATTTATTAAAATATTGTCATTTTTAAAAAACATAACATATATGAAAATAGTCTACTTTTATATACAAACAGCTATAACATTTTCTATTCTACTCTAATTGGCAACTCTATTCTAACTTCTACTCTAATTTTGTTGATACACTACACCCAATAAGCACATGCAGAGAAATAAAGTAGGCTTGGCTGTGATTTCCCACAAAATGACTGGATGCCATAAAACAATAAAAGTGCACACCCCTTTTTATAGCCAGGGGTTGTTTACATTCAAATTTTCTTATATTTTTCTAAATTATCTGTAAAAGTAAAGCAATAAATGAACAAATAAGTAAAAATATTCAATATTTTAACAGAATTAACTAAAATTTTTGTATTATAGACAAAATTTTTTCAATTTTATGAATTTTACAGATCATCATATTAAAATTCCTCATTTTAGTTAAATTTCAAAAATAAATTTCTTTCATCCCAAAATCAAAATAAAATTACTAAAATATAATAGAACAGAAAGCAGAATCAATAAGAGTCAATGAAAAATAGTTCAATTACTACAAATACAATCCATTCATATTTTCTATCTTTAGAATGGAATTTTAAAAGAAATTTCAGCAATCAGAAAATTTAGGACCCATCATCAGGGGCACGTATTTTCACCTAATAAAGACAAAAAAACCACTCTACTGCATAACTCAGGATTGAATTTTATTTATATTGTTTTTGTTCCTACATCTTGCTGTTTTTTCACATCAAAGACACTCCACAGGTTAAAACAGTTATTGTACAAGATTATAAAAAAGTAACTGTACACTTACATTAATATGAGAAACAAATATTGATAAGCATAAGAAGATGGATTTTTTTAATGAAAAATTAGGTAATATATGATTTTTTAAAAAAGCATATTACATATATTTTGTATTGCATAAATGAAGTATAAAAAACAATCTACACACTTTCTCTAAACTTAAGGAGACTATTACATCTTTTATCAGGATCAGTCCTAACAAATATCATAATTCAACCAGTTATATGCTTTATCTTGTTTTAAAGAAAATATTTGGTTCAAAACAAGATAAAGCATGTAGAGGTGTGCCTACAGGCACAAAGGAATTATTTTCAACATCATTTTTAAGTTAAATAAAGGTTGGAAACATTACTTTTTGTATTTATATATCTTTGTTTCTCATATTAACCTTTTCCGCTCCAATGCCTTGGTAGCCAAGACAAGCGCGCACCGTCGTCCGCGTAGTGACAAACTATTGTTTGACTTCATGCCAAAATCATATATCAGCTTGTATTGCTGCCAGAGAAGGATTTACTATGTATTAACATATAATCATTATATTACCATTGCTCTATAATAAAGTTTTTTTGCTATGAAAATGTAATCATATCTTTATCTTTATATACACATTGTACATGTGAAGTTTTATAGATATATAACACTTTCTTTGGAGTACAGTTTTTTTTGTAACAGAGTGTATAACATTTTAAATGATAAATTTTTTAAGTTAAAGAAACCCAAATTTATTCAGAGGATCA
Source organism: Olivierus martensii (assembly GCA_000484575.1). Classification (NCBI taxonomy): domain Eukaryota; kingdom Metazoa; phylum Arthropoda; class Arachnida; order Scorpiones; family Buthidae; genus Olivierus; species Olivierus martensii. The sequence continues at coordinate 2,279 of AYEL01077032.1, forward strand.
AAATATACAATATGTTAAATGATGATAAAATTCTGACATATCCTCTTGACTCAGTAGATTATTTTTCATTGAATTTGATTTATTAAATTAGATTAAACAGATTGAATAGAAGACAAACAGATGACTCCTGACTAACAAATATTGCATGTATCATATAACAATTATCCTATTAACAATCCTGTTTTAAGAACAAAGATTATTATTTTACAAAATTAGATAATAGAAAATTGTTTAGTTAAGAATGCATTATAAATAGATCAAATCTAAGTCCAAAAATTATGTCATATTTATACATATGATTTATGCTTTTCATATGGAATATACATGATATATTCTGTGAATACTTTTTGAATTTGGTATCTTGCACATTCAATAAATTAGAAATATTTGGAAATTTGTATATTATAATAATAATATTATAATAGAATATATTAATATAAAGTAATAAAATAATTTATAAATATTTTACCAATTAATATTTCTTTTATATGTTCTCGAGCTACAGTTGAACATAAATGACCAAAAGGTACAAATCCTTCTTGAAGTGCCAATGGTTTTTCTACCATATATAGTGTATCAGGAATGTGAGAAATAGGCCACACTCTCCGACGACCAACTTCTGCTTCCTGCCCTAATTGCTCTTCTAGCCATGCCTATTTTTAAAAAAATTAGCAATGATTTAGAAAAGATCATTGAACTGTATTTTAATGGATAAATACTTCAGAAATTTATTTCTTTTCACCTTTGCTTCTTCTACATATGGAGTAAACAATCTTGGCCGAACATAGAGACCTCGGCTACCTCGACTTCTTATCCACGTATGAGTTCTCATGCAAGAATTATGATCAATACAAAAATCATCACCTAGCATGAACGAAGGTGGGGTACTAATGAGCCCTCTTTTAATAGTAGACATTAACAGTTCACTATCTGGAGGGAGAATGTGATCTATGCGTACATGACAAAGAAGATCAGACAAAAGCTCTCGGAGTTCTAAATCACTTAAATCTCTCTTCCGAAGCCCTCTTCTGCTTACACTATGAGCTGTGTGACTGACTAAATTTGGTTCTGTAAAAATAAAATGCAGATGAAAAAAAGCAGAAGAATAAAATGCAGATGTTAAGATTAACAAACAATCTTATAATTATACCTTTTGTTTATTTAACCCAGCAATAGTAAAATAAAACCCAATCAAAAATGATAAAATGCAAATTGCATGCAGACTAATTATTAATTATGCAAAATTTTCACTGTTTTCTTAAAATAAATCTTCCAAATGTATGAAACCTTATTTTTGGTAAAATATCTACAGGTAGTCCTCGACTTATGACGATTCGCACTTACAACGACCAAAAATTATTACTAAAAATTCTCTAATTCAACTTTGACATTTGCATATACATCATATATATATATATGTATATATATACCACATTGCTTTTGTATACACACCACAGCATCAACATTAGTCGGCAAACAAAGTCTTATTACTGTATTTTGTCATATATCTGCCATTTTAAATAAGAGAAATAATACTCTAATGAAAATTCCAATGTAAAAAAGAAGGCAAGAAAAGCTTTGTTTAACCATTTTAAGTTAAATAAAAACTTAATTTATGAAAATATTAATACAGATTAAAACTTACTGCTCTACATGGCTTACTTATAATATAAATAACCAAAAATAGCACAAATGAGCAGGCCTAATTTCAGCTCCTATTAGCCCTTATCAGCTCAAATTACAAACAGTTTTATTCTAGAACATAAACTCAGAACAAAATGTTCGTTATTATATTCAAAAATTAAAATTGTTAAACAAGATCGGAAGAGCGGTTCAGCAGGAATGCCGAGACCGATATCGTATGCCGTCTTCTGCTTGAAAAAAAAAAAATAGTTGATACTGTTGGTTTAAATGTTTTGTTTTAAGGCAAATTTCCAGGCTCGCAAGAGTTCTAAAGACTGCCTTTCATTAATTGCGTTCCCATTTTTACTGCCTTCAAAAATCGCTAATTCCTCTGTCACTTTGAGTTCTTTCAAGTTATTCACTTTTCTTACTACTTTGGCATCATTCCAATCTACTACAATGTCGTATTCATACGCCCTCCTAGCTAGCGCAGTTGTTAATTTCCCTTTTTTTACATCAACAACATGTTCTTTTAGTCAAAATAAAACAACATACCAAAACTGCATATAAGACTCAAGCAATAACTCAGAATAAATAGCACTAGATTGCAGTTCTATATTAACTATTCAACAAAACATTTTATTAACGTTTTCGATCTTTTCGGCCATTCTTTTTCGAATATTCTATTCTATGTCTGATGATGGCCGAAAACGTTAATAAAATGTTGTTTTGTTGAATAGTTAATATAGAACTGCAATCTAGTGCTATTTATTCTGAGTTATTGTTCTTTTAGTCTTTGTTTCAAGTTCCTTCCTGTTGCTCCGATATACACTTCTTTTTGGTGCTTATTGTTATTCATCAGAGGAATTTCGTAGACCCCCTCTTTGCTGTAAACATCATTAACATTCCTCAACCGGCTCCATACTGTGTTCCCTCTTTTATAGGCTGGGTTCTTTCTATTCTTCTTAAGCAAGCTTTCAACTGTTTTATAATTCCCAAAAACTTCCGTTACTACTTCATATTCTTTATTTATAGCTATATCATTATCTGTTCCACAATGGTTTAGTTGATTATCGTTATTCTCAATTTCTCTTCTTTAAATTAAAGTATGGTTATAACAGAGCCAAAACAAATATCTCTGGTTTTTCACCCCATTCAGTGGTCCACCAGAGTAACAATGATGTACTATATCTGATCATACTGTAGTATGATCGGATATAGTATATCAGAGGATACGAATGGATAGCTAGCCCTCAATCATTCACCAAAACTCCATCTTCACCCAGTGCCAATGACTATAGCTCTCTCTTAGAAAATTACATAGCCAAAATAAGAGTGTCCTAAATTTTTTCTAAGAGGTATGTCTGTTGGTCTAGATCAAGGGTCAGCAAACTGCAGCTCTTTGGGTGCATACATGTGGCTCTTAAGTAAAACTGAAAATGAAAATAAAACTATCATAGTTTCATTTATAAAATTTTTAAAGAATTTTATTCACATAATGGTGATCATTTTATAGATCTTGCAAAACTTTGTGGCTCTAAGATGCATGAAGCATGAGATCAGGGAGGTGAAAACAAGCATGAAGATTTCTTAGGCACCTTTCCAGTCAGTGAGATTACTACTGGGCACATAAAAAGGATATACTGAAGGAGTGATGGGAATGATTGAGCTCATGGTAGGCAGGGTGGCCAAACAAAGTGATTAATAAGTGAGAGCATGGACGCCCTTTTTTGGGTAAGACAACATTCACAATGCTGAAATGTAAAAGCGGGGAATCTCGGGGAGAGGCACATGTAGATGTTTTTCCTACACAGCATAAGCAGATGGTTATAAAAGACCTACAGGAGCAGACTTGATAATTTTCAATTTGGAATAGTTTTCTGGACTCATGAATTGAAAAAATTTGCATTTGATGTTCTTGGTATTTTCAGATTTATATATTTATGTGAGCAATCATTTTCTAACATGAATTAAAGTAAATTGAGGAGGCAAATTACTGATGCCAACTTGAAATCACACCTTATTTTGTGTGATTTTTTCTTCATTTAATAAAGATATAATTAATACTATAACTTATTACTTTAAATTTTCCTTATTTGTAAAAATATACCATATATACTTGTGTATAAGCCAAGATTTTTTTCTCAAAAAAAAAAATTTCTGAAGTGGGGGGTCGGCTTATACATGGATACATGGATTTTTATGGCTGGAGAAATTGAAGTAATACGCAAAGTCATAACTTATTGAACATCTCCTGAAGACAGGAAGGAAATTTTGCATTAATTCATTTAATACGATATCAGGTAAAATTTTATTTTATCCCCATGCGATCAAGCGCATCGTGCCACAGACTCCAACCTGTGTCTATACAGGATGAATCCGAAAAAGTGGGCAAAACTTTACTGGGTGATAGAACACAGCTATAAGAGCAATATTCGTCAGAGAATGTATGGTTGGAACGCAAGTGGTGAGAAGTAAAAGGTAGAGTCACATGTAAAGAATTAACACAAGAATGAGAGGAGATACTTCAGAAAACATTTTAATAACAGGAATGTAATTGATGTACATGCTCAAAGAGATTGCTCAAAAGTGCTTCCGCCAGTTGTAATGCAGGCTTCACACCTGCGGGATAGGGACTGACACACATTTGCGAAGACACCAGGCATTTCCCGAATATCGCCAGCTGGTGTGAAGCCTGCATTACAGCTGGCAGAAGCACTTTTAAGCAATCTCTTTGAGCATGTACATCAATTACATTCCTGTTATTAAAATGTTTTCTGAAGTAATGGGGCCCCCTCAAACACAGGGCCCAATTGGGTTCAATCAGTGCAATCAGCTTAAATCCGGCACTGTTTACAGATAACCAAACCAAGATAATATTCTGACATTAATAGAATTATCTACTATGTGGAAAACTACTTATTTACAATGAATCATTTCAATCATTTAGAATATTCACTATTATTAAAAGCTTAAATTTAAATCTATTATTAAAAGCTTAAATTACTATTATTAAAAGCTTAAATTTAAATCTATCAAGGAACCTGTACAAACATTACTGTGGTTCTCTTTCCATTTTTAAAGAAACATAGGTTTTTGATAAATTATCATTTCAAATTAGTTGTCAAGTATCACATGAAAACATTTTATTTTCAATAGCCTTATCCAAATATTCTAATTAAACATATGATCTGACTAACATTTTCATTTTGACATTTCCAAAAGAATTATGATATAGGAGGTCAACTGCATTACTTTGAAGAAATTTAGAAATACAAACTTTAATACAAATATCAGACATTCTTCCTGCATTGACAAGAGCAACCAAACTTTAAAAAATTTTGGATAAAACAAGATTGTTTAAGGTTTTTACCAAAATATTTTAAAAATTTTCCATATCACCAAACACTCTATGATTTCCATTAATTTTTTATTGCATCTACTTTTGTAGGAAACTTAAGAAAGGAATTGAAATTGGAATTTCAGTTCCATTTTTATATGTCATAACTATATGCAATAAAATCAGGATACATCACTGTAATTGTGCAATGGTCACTACAGAAATTCCTTTTTTGGAGTTAAAAACTGATTGTAGCAGCTGGTGATCAGCTAAAAATCTTTGGAAATATTTGACTCTATAAATTCATGCTAATACTTCACAATGAAGATTACTGTAAATTTTTCACCTTGGATTAAGCTAGAAGAGGCAAACATAATTAGATATTCAAAACATTAATTATATAAGCTAAAGTAGTACTAACACCATAAGTACTACTGTAAGTCATAAGCACTAGTGCCTTACCCAGATCATATAAGAATAAACAACTTTTATTGAGATAGCCTTTTTAGCTTGATTAAAAGATCAATCACATTTTTCAGACCAACATCAAGATGTGTTTTTGTGATTTAAAGCATATAGAGGTTCCAACAATTGTGAACTCATCAATACAAACTAACAATTTTAATATCAGACTTCAAACAAACAGGGTGATTCAGAAATACCATATATACTTGTGTATAAGCCGTGGTTTTTTCTCAAAAAATATTTCTGAAATAGGGGATCGGCTTATACATGGATAAAAAAAATCAACTTTTTTTGGCTGGAGAAAGTGAAGTAATAAGCAAAACCATAACTTATTGAACGTATCTCCCGAACACCAGGAAGAAAATTTTGCAATAATTCATTTAATATGATACCAGGTAAAATTTTATCTTATCCCTGATGTGATCAAGCACCATGCAATGCCATGCGGCCCAGTATGACGCGACGCAAAAACTCGATAATCAATCAAGAATATTACCTAGGATTCATATTTGAGTGAAAATATATATTTATTTTTCATTAAATTCATATTTGAGTGAAAATATATATTTATTTTTCATTATTATTAATTTGCTTTAATTCATTCGCTAGTAATCGATAAATAATTATTATATTTAACTCATCGATGATTTAATTAAAGTAGATTAAAAAGTAACTAAAATAATGTTTAAAATAACGAAAAAATAATTATTATTTAAAATCTGTACTGAAAAATAACTGTAATTTATCAAAAAAGTTCATCATAAACAAATTCAAAACTTCGAAATCGCACTCTTAATGTCTACAAATTATGTTGCACAAGTAATTCTAACAATGCATGACATCATTGTTAGGATAAAATAAAAGTAAACAATAAGCCAAATAAGTAAGATAAATCATTTAGCTTATTGCTTACTTTTATTTAATAACTAAAGTAAGAAGTATTTCAGTATCATTAGGATGATCCTCTCATTTTAAAATGTGATCAAAGATTTTAATGTGATAATTCAACTCAACTATATGGAAAACAAAACTTCAAATGGTCTCTTGGGAGCCGTGTGATGTAGACATATTCTAATGGTATTTTTACTAGGATAATTTAATATGAAATTTTTTCAGGAAAGAAAACAGTTATTCAATAACCGCACATGTCATCCTAACGGTATATGACATCATTGTTAGAGTGATCCACTCATTTTAAAATACGATCAAAGATTTAAATACAAACTCAACTCAACTATAAGGAAAATGTAACTTTGAACGGTCCTTGGGAGCCATGTGATGTACAGTAGACATATTCTAATGGAATTTTTATTGCAATAATATGAACTTTTTTTTAGAAAAGAAATCAGTTATTCAATAACAACAATAAAAAGAAAATATTTTTATGTAAATTATAAAAATTTATTACTATTCGTTAACTTGATATTTTCTGAAGCTACATCATCCTAACGATAATGTCATACACTGACATCAATCTCGCTTCGGAGTAAAATTTTACTTTACCTGTTGCGATCGCACGCCGAATCCAACCTGCATTTATATAAGTGCATCAGACAGGCGATGCAGAAATTCTTGACAATAATCCAAGAATCTTATGTAGGCGCGCTGCGTTGATCACTTTAGGTGAATTATTGTCGAGAATTTCTGCGTCACAGCAAGGCATCGCCTATCTGATGCATTTATACAAACACAGATTGGAGTTGGCAGCGCGACGCACTCGATCGCTTCGGGTAAAGTAAAATTTTACCTTTTAAACTGATATATTGCTGTCTGTATTATAATAATTTATTTTATATGTATATATTTAAAGATTCAATAAAATCATTTATTAATTTATTTTATATGTATATATTTAAAGTTTCAATAAAATATTTATTTTTGTAAATGGCATTATATCGATAGTCAGAAAATCAAAGACATCTCGCGTATAATTTATGGTTTTCAGATTTTTATCGAATTTTAACTGCTAAAGTCTGGGGATAGGCTTATACACGGGTTACGCATTTTTACTGATTTTCAAATTCCGAAGTTGGGGGGTCGGGAAATTGTCAAAACTTTCGTTAACTTGATATTTACTGAAGCTATATCTTCCTAACATAATGTTCGACCTCACCGACATCAATCTCACTTCGGAGTAAAGTAAAATTTTACTTTATCCAAAGCGATTGAGCGCATTGTGCTGCTGACTCCAACCTGCATTTGTATAAGTGCATCAAATAGGCAATGCCCTGCTGCCTGATGCGCCGCGATACAGAAATTCTCGACAATAATCCAATAATCTTATGTAGGCACACTGTGCTGGCTCACTTTAGCTGGATTATTGTTGAGAATTTCTGTGTCATGGCACATCAGATAGTGCGGCATTACCTATTTGATGCACTTATACAAATGCAGGTTGGAGTCAGCAGCACGACACACTTGATCGCTTCAGGTAAAGTAAAATTTTATTTTTTAAATTGATATATTTGTGTTTGTATTATAATAATTTATTTTATATGTATATATTTAAAGTTTCATAAAATATTTATTTTGGCAAATGGCATTAATATATTGGTAATTATTAAATCAAAGATCATGTAATTTATCATTTTAATATTTTTGGTAAATGGCATTAATATATTGGTAACTAAAAATCAAAGATCACATATTTATCGGTTTCAAATTTTTATAGAATTTTAAGTGCTAAAGTCTGAGGGTAGGCTTATAAACAGATTTCGCATTTTTACCGATTTTCAAACTCTGAAGTCGGGAGATTGGCTTATATTCGAGTATATACAGTTGATAATTTTAGTTCTTTCTGAAACTTATTATTATTTTTGTCTGCTCTCAATATATTAGCTTATATATTTTCCATTTCTTCATTTTTGATTGCATAGCCTTTTTTTGCTTTCCTTTATAGTTGGTCCTCTAATTTCTCTCACTTCCCATTTGATTTCCATTTTCACTATAATTTATAATTTTACTCTTCTCTTATCTGCACTGTTGTTTATTTTCATTAAATTTTCTTCTGCCTTCTTCATTCTCCTTTGTGCATTTCTATCTCCTACCAAATTTTCACACATTTCTCTGTTGTTACTGCTGTGAGTAAATCCATTCAAATCATAATACAACCTAGTGATGATTTCTATGATTTGAGATTGATAGTACTTGTTTTTTGTAACTTTGTTAATATTCTACACCATTAAAAAGTCATTTATTTTGTATCACTGTTTATTGCAATCTTGTACTTATTCAATTATGATGAACTAGTTAGCCCCTGATCACTATGCCCAAATACACCAAAAACGAAACATTTGTTTTTTATCTGTCAAATTGATTGTTTTTTTTATTTATTTAACATAACCTTGTACTTTTGCTTGTTTATTTTTTCTCCTGACCAAAAGAAATTTTCTTTTCATGAAATTGACAACTAGCAGACTATCGATTTATTGATTCAGTTATTTAGATCATAATTATATTTCTGAAATGAATAAATTATTTGAATTTTGAAATAAATTAAATATTATTTAAATGCAGCCTCGACACGCCGGATGCAAACTGAACTCTCGGGCTGGGAAATAGTCAATATTTTTCATTTGATAAAGACAGAAATTAAAGTGAAATAACAAAAAGAAGTATACAAACATAAATAGAAAGTAAACTATGATATTTAAAGCAACTTTATAAAAAGATTGGGATTTAGTTTTCTAAAAGACGCAATTAAAGATTTGAAGTGAGAGGAGTTGAGTTTAGGTTTTCTAAAAGACGCAATTAAAGATTCGAAGCGAGAGAAAATAGTAAGCACAATTAAAGATTCGAAGCAAGAGAACGGCAGCACTTCTGGTCATGGGAGTTCGCACATGTGCAGAAATATCGACTTCACTTGCTTATTCCTTTATTATATATGTTACTGCCAAGTCAAATTATCTAAAAATATACTTTTATTAAATTTATTATTATTATTATTATTATTAACTACAGTCAAGGGATCCATAAATTAGAAGACCGTTGGAATAAGTGTATTGAAGTTGAGGGAAACTACGCTGAAAAATAAAATCATTTTTACAAATAAAAATTGGTTTCTTCATTTCCGTTCCACGAACTTATTGAACAACCTTGTATTGGTGTCTATATTATAATAATTTATTTTATATGTATACCTTGTATATTTAAAGTTTCAATAAAATATTTATTTTGGCAAATGGCATTAATTATCGATAGTCAGAAAAGTCAAAGATCGTGTAACTTATCGGTTTAAAATTTTTATCGAATTTTAAGTGCTAAAGTCTGAAGGTAGGCTTATACATGGGTTACGCATTTTTACCGATTTTTAAATTCTGATGTCGGGGTGGGGGTCGGCTTATACACGGATCGGCTTATATTCGAGTATATATGAATAATTTACTAATGCAATTAATTTAATAATCATTATTTAAAACATAGGACATTTTTGATGGCCATAATTGGATTTAAGCCACTTTGAAAATTAACAAAATGACTTTTTTAATTTTTGAAAAAGCAAAAGTCTCTTGAAAAGAAATATAATAGCTTTAAAATAAATAGTAAAATATATAATTTTGTGTTATAAAACTAAAAATAGAACATTTAATCACTCTCAATAAAAATTATACAGTAAAATTATATTTATATCTCCTTATATTCCTGATTCTCAAAGAAAATTCTTATAAAACTCAGGAACTAAAAAACATTCTGTGAATTTGAATCGTAAGAAATTCATAGTGATACATCAATTATTTTGGCCCTGCAACATTTTTGAGTCAATAAGCTGAGAAGATAAGTCACACAATTTATCCCTGTCACTTCTACTAACCTTATATTTCAAAAAGAAAATTATCAGAAAGTAATCACAAAATAATACTTAAAACAGGTATATAAACCTAAAATAACACATAGATCAATAAATTGTACAAAATCATTCATATTATTGCAATTTTAAAGATTTCTATTGTTGCTGCCATGTTATGACAAGCAGATTTATGATAGCTTTAATGTACAGTCTATGACAGAAAGGTTTTGACATCTACCGTAGGGGCTGCATTAGAGGAAGTAGTTTCGATTGTAAAGTCTGGAAAATCTCTGCACAGCAGCTCATAATGAAATAGACTGTTCTTACCACAGTAGAAATAGGGGACGGGAATATTTCACAGAGGGAAGAATTTCTATGACATACTTGACATGAGTAATGCGATCTATATTCTTCTTTCACTTTTCATTTTATAAAACACAGAAGACAATTTTATTTTTATTATGCTCTTTACAAGTTACTAAAAACTCAGTATTGAAATTAATGTCAATATAATTTAGATAATTGTATAATGTTTTGTTTTTTGTTCTGTGAATATAGAAGTGAAAATTTCTAAGTTTAAAAATCTTATTTCGATATGATTTTTTTATATAAAATTTGTTTTTAATTGTAAGATTGTAGGGTTTGGGACCTCATCCCCCACGCTAACTGACGGTTGAATATTTATCGTCAAGCGCTCCGTCAATGTTATGTCCATTGTAAACCCCTGGATTGAATGAGACAAACGAAACTCCATTAAGTACCACTTCTTTTATTAAGTTATCAAACAAACTGCAACTTATTAGTCAATAATATCTTATCAGCTCGTTCGTATTGCATGTTTGAACAAGTCGCCGACAAGTGAGTAACTCGTCACAAAAAATTGTTTCGGTTTAGTATGTACTACCATTTTATTATAATTAATTTTATAACAATATATTGATGGGAGAAAGTCGATAAAATAAATTCAATTTTAGAAATGCTTGGCGGGCCGCATAAACATGTTTAACAGGCCGCAAGCGGCCCGCGGGCCGCGTGTTGCTCATCCCTAAGTTAGAACAAAAAGGGGGAGGAAAATTTAATGAAAATAAACAACTGTGCAGTTAAGAGTAGAATTGCAAATTATAACAAAACCCTGGGTTAGAACAAAAAGGGGGAGGAAAATTTAATGACAATAAACAACTGTGCAGTTAAGACTAGAATTGCAAATTATAACAAAAATGGCAGTTGGTTTCCTCATTTCCCAAATTGGAATTGTGGGAAATGAGGAGACCAACTGCAATGGAAAAGAAAATGGGGTTATGCTGTCAAAAATGGAGAAATGAAAATATGCAAGTTAATGCAATGAACTAAATAATATCTATTGTACCCCTTTAAAAAAATAAGCATGAAACTAGTCTGTACATTAGTGCCACTGTCAGTTATATATAGGTTTGTGTTGCCGAATATACTTTCAGTATTCTAAAAGAAAATTATTGCTCCTCCCTTGTAGTGAAAATGCTTATTGATGGTTTCTCTCCTGATTTGGGAGAAAGCAAAAGCAATAGTGCCTAATTTCTGTGTTAATTCATTATTTCTCTGGAAAGATTTAAAAATTGAATGCTCTCAGACATTTAATAACTCTTCTATAATGATACTGCAAATCTGATCTGCTGCAGTTTTCTAGAGTGTAAAAAATATTAGCTTTCCATTTCGATATTCTTTTTATTCCTTTTAATGTTTCTTTTCCATTTTTTTGAAGAAAATCAAAGTTTATAAGATTGGGTCCATGTCTGTCTCTCTCTTTATAAAAATTTTTGAACTAATTATTATCAAATTTCATAAAAATCTGCTAATTTTCTGCCATTAAAAGATACTTTAATTTTCCATTCTTTAATCCTTAGGATATAATTTCATTTTTATCATAATTTTAGTTTATATTATTGCCAATAGATGATGCTAAATGTTAAAAATGTATGGGTAGCATATGGCGTATCTGATTTCTTAACACAGCACAGTCTAACATCAATATCTATCATAATGATAGATTGATAATACTCTGAATGTGATGTCATCATGGTATAACAATAGTTGCTGTCACAAAACATCGATAATTTATGACAACACGATGACAAAAAATTCACATCATGATGATGTCATCACAGCAGCCATATGACATTTATGCTACTTAAATTAATATTTAAATTGGACACTAAACTAATGGATTCCAAATGCTAAATAAATGAAAAATAAATGGCTCCTTTTGAAAGTACCATATATGCTTGTGTATATGGTTCTATGTTTTACGTTCGAATTCTTATACGTTATGTATGGTTTGCTGAAGATGGCTTAATAAAGCTGAAAGATCTACAAGTTTAATAAAATATACTGTTTTTCCACTTTTAAAATTGTGCTGAATTTATTTACTTGTAATAAGAAGTGGGATGAAATTATACAATAGTGGATATGTTTTGGTCTAAAGAATTCTGGTCTCCTAACAGTCCAGTTTTGAATCCTTTGGACTACTAGATATGGAGCGTTGTTGAAAGGGTCTCTAATAGGTCGAGACATCCTAATGTGGCATCTCTCCAGGCCGCTATTTAGGCAGCTTTTTCAAACCTGGACAAGCAGGTGTTGTGCAGGGCATGTCATCGTTTCCAGTCGAGGATCGAGGCAGTAATTGAGGCAGAACATGTCATCGTTTTTGGTTGAGGATCGAGGCAGTAATTGAGGCAGAAGGGAATTACATAAGTAATTTTAATCTAAAAGATATCCCAAATTAATGTGCAAATGATAATTTCGATAATTTTATTCTTTTTGTTAAATAAAATTTTGTTTAATTAAATTGTCTCATAATTTTATTCTTTTTGTTAAATAAAATTTTAGATCGGAAGAGCGGTGTTTAATTAAATTGTTTATTTTGTCCGGATTTAGCTGGCACACCCTGTTTAATTATAAATGTTTATTTTGTCCGGATTTAGCTGATTCACCCTGTATATTGGTTGTACTGCTATGTCAGAAAAGAATTCAGGAACATAAAAAAGATGTGGAGAAAAGACAACAAAATACTGCACTAGCACAAAGGCTTGGAACTTTGACATGCAATCCATATGGATCGATTCCAAGTTATTAAAGATGACCCGTTACCCAATAAGAGGGAAGTTTGCAAAGGATTTTGAAATTTTTAAGAATAAAGCTACAGAAAATAGCATAAATACCATTGAACCACATTTATTAAGCATGGCATGGGCCTGGTGTAACGAAACATTACAATGCAAACAGAACCAATTTAGTCCTAGCAATTGCAGTGTGTTGTTAATTGGTGTTATAAACAGCGTTGCAGAGTCGGAGGTTTTTGGGTGGAGTCGGAGTCGGATTTTTGAACTGCCCAGAGTCGGGAGTCGGAGTCGGAAAAAACAACTGACTCCCTTAAGTCCCTACTTACCTAGAGCTATAGCTATATACGTATATCATTTCTAACATTAAGGAATGATAGTAAGTTATGAATAATATCAATTATCTAAATTTATGAAAAGGCCCCTATAGTGTTTTTAGTTAATTTATGAGTCTCAACTCTAAGTGATAAATTTTTGCTTTTTGGAGCCATATTTAGTCTGATTTGGTGCTCCAAACACCTTTAACTTCAATGAGCATGCTTTTTTGTTCTTGTTCTTGTTGCTTTTGTTTGTTCTTGTGACAATTTCTAGTCTATTTTATGGAAAGTGTTGTGGTCTAAGCCAAACTGAAACTTAGGCATAGGATTCTGATTAATGATT
>AYEL01077034.1:0-41534 GCA_000484575.1 Olivierus martensii
TAGCTAATGTTATCATCAATAATTTCATTACATAATTACATAATGGCGTCATAAGGTTAAATTCGGCCTTAGGTACATTTCAATTTTTATACGGCCCGCTTCATCCTGAAAATTGTTAATCCGGATCTCGGCAGAAAATAATTGCCCACCCTTGACCTAGAGGATCAGCCATCGAATCAGGATCTCATCCTTTGAAAATTTATATTAAGGGTAGGAGCTACATGTGGTAAGATCTGGATTGGCTCTGGGGGATCAGCCATCGAATCAGGATCTCACCCTTTGAAAATTTATATTAAGGGTAGGAGCTACATGTGGTAAGATCTGGATTGGCTCTGTCACTTATTAATCACCATTGATTGGGAAGTGACATTAAAAAATATGCTTTCAGAGTTATTAATTTCATTCTATAAATTAAAATAGTGAAATTAATTATTTAAAAACAAATAACATTGTTATTTGTCCAGGAAAAAATATCCATTAAGATGATTTATTTTCCTAACAAACAACAACTGTCCTAACCGCTTAGGGCCAACTAATGCAGGTGAAAGTTCTAATATTCAAGATTGCAATTTCTCTTTATTTTTAATTCATATCTATTCCTTTTAATCGAGATTGAACGATTTTGCATCAAGTAAACTATGCATACAAATAAAATTCAGAAAAAAATTCCGATACTTAAATGCTGCAATAATAAGGACTTTATCGTTCTTTTAATATTCCATGAACATTGTTATTTTTTCATAAATAACTTACTGTAGGATCAGCCAGATATGTGAACTACATACCTGGCCGATCCCGTCAACCAGATCACTCTGAAAAATGATCTACATGAGGATTTTGCGGTGTTATATCGTTGACATATATTTCAAATGGATAACATAGCTATACAAATGGTAGAAAAAGTAATAAAATAGGACAATTGTTATAAAATATAACTGAATTCCTTTTAAATGAGTATAATTTAATCCTAAGAAACAGTTTCCAAAGTTATCAGATACTTAAAATTTTGAATGGCTGCCATTTTGTAATAGACCGCGTAAGAGTTTCAAAATTATTAGATATATAAGTTGATTAATAATAATAAAAATTCCCAAAATTTGAATGTTTACGATACGCGGTTCTTTAAATATTGCGCCAACGGATAGACACCAGACGAAAATAAAAAATAAGTCAAATTTTTTTAAAATATTAAAATTTAAAAATTATAATTTTAAAAGGATTTCGCAATTAAATCGATTTTAGTAAAATAAACACTCTCTCAAAGAGCAAATGTCTTATTTTTAGTAAAAATAACTTTCCAGAAATTATGTTTGTATTTAATTTGAACAAATGTTTTGATTACGGTTAAAATTAAAAAAAAAATAGAGACAAAACTAATAAAATTACTTTAATAATATTTTTCAAGTCGACCAAAATAAATTCCGCATCCTTACAAACTCGAACAATGCTTGAATAAGAAGCGTGTGCTGGTTGTTTAAATAACTGCGAATTCCATCACAGTCGAGGAATAAAATTGAAAAGTCTTCATCATCAAAATCACTTAACACTTCAAGGAATTTAACACACTACAAACTGCTCATTTATCATCTGTAAGTAATGCTTGGTAGAATTCTGCCGCTCTTTATGACAGTCGAACGGACGTGGTACTCAGTCTACTTATCTACCTGGCAATCGAACTTAACAACTATTTTAACTCGGAATTCCGTCGGACAACAGTCGTCATCTTTTGATAAATGCTAAAAAAAAGAAACGAATATTTTTTGAATATACGTGAAGACAATGAAAAGTAAATTCTAAGAGCAAACACAAAGTTATTCCGGAAACGAGAAAAAAAAAGAAATGATAAATAAAACATAAACCAAATAAAATTGGGAAATCTCTGACATAATCAGAAATCAATGCGGCGAAACTTCGATATGTTTATTTAAAGGCATGTACCGTACGTCATAATCTATCTTTATGAAATGTCGACATTCCGAAGGGAATTCTTCTCCGCTCCCTTTTGTTATTAAATTGTCAACACGTAGACATCTCTGATACAATGACAACGCGGATACCAGATCAAAATATTCTATTTAACCAGTTAACAAAGCTGGATGACGTTTGCCACTCGATTAGCAGAGTATAAATTCACTGGTTGTTTGCAATTCACCGTTAGAAATATTATTCGACTATATTAATATTAAATACTTTTAAAATTGCGTTAATTTTTACGCTAATTAAACAACAATTTCTATAATATAAATATTTGTAATTTTAAAACAATAACAATTTTCGCTACATTCGAATATTAATAATTAAATAGTACTTAACTAAATATTACGTTTAACAATTATTAATAAAAATGAATGGATAATTTTCGGCTAACTTTTGCGTGGAATAATTTAAATGATTAAAAAAAGAAGAAAACATTTATTCAGCAATCTTTTAAGAAATATTGTCGTTTAGTTTACGTATTTCTATCTAAAGGATCCGGGATCGATTCCCGTTATTCCTAATTTTTCTGTTTCTCCAGTTTCGCCTTTATCAAAGATGGAAGCGAATGTAATATTTGATCTGATGTGTTAAATTTTAACATAAAAATTTAAATTTGCTTACTAAAATTAAGATAAACTGCATCTTTTGTTGGTTTTATAATCCTGCTTTCTATATATATATCAGGTCATTCCAAAAGTAATGGTCAATCGGATGGCCGCGTGGTAAAGCTTTGGCTTACCACCCTGGAGGATTCGGGTCCCACACCTCCAATTTTTCAGAAGAGGTTTGGGCCCGGCCTGTTGAACCCCATCCTTCAACCATCCGGTTGACCCCATTATGGGTTCTGGCCAGCCTGTAATGGGCGCTATAAGTGGCCGCCACAGATACAGAATATCCCATGAGGATATGGCGGCGTAATAAAACTAACCCAAAAGTAATGTCGAATTTAGGATTAAATTTTGAAAGGATACAAAAGATAAATCACTTGATAATTTAATCGAGTATATATTCTCCATTTGAATCAATTAAACACTTCCAATGTTTGAAAGCTTTAAAAATTCATGCTTAGACAAGTTGGGGCATATTTGAATAAGTATAGTATGAAAAAGACATTACTTTTGGGATGATCTAATATATAGAAGAGTTATAAAACCAACAAAAGATGGATTTTATCTTAATTTGGTAAGCAAATTTTAATTTTTTATCTCTAATTGTATTTAATGAAAAAATATAGCACTATATATTGCATATGTTTTGACTTCTTTCCAGTGAGAATTACCAAGAATTGACTTCATTACTTACATCAGGTATAAATTATCGAAAAAGTTATCTGATTTTTTTTTTTTTTTTGGAAAAGAACGAATAATCGGAATTTTTTTGTATTTAATAGAAATTCTTTATTTTAACTGTGAAAAATTGCTTTGATCGATAAATGATAAAATTTATAACGATAACTCGATTTATTATCGAAGCTCGATTTCCGTCGGGTTTGTTATACTGCATGAGATTTACATAAACTATGTGAAGGTAAATATTTAAAATGCTAGAAAAATTTATCTAATGTAAATTTTGATTTAATTTTTAATTACTCTTCCATTTTCGATTAATTTTGTTATTCTAATTAAAAATGCTAATACATAGAAAAATTTATCTAAGGTAAATTTTGATTTAATTTTTAATTACTCTTCCATTTTCGATTAATTTTGTTATTCTAATTTTTATTCCCATACACACTGGATTACTTTCGTTAAAAGAATTATATAAACAAACAGATTTGATAATATTCTTATCTATTAGTAAACGAAAACTTTTGTTTATGGAGTAAACGTGTGGATAGAATGATTGACGTGTTGATATTTTGCTAAAGAAAACATAAAAGGTTATGGATATTCAGATATTTTCTGTAAACGTACGTCACGCGAAAATATTATTATTATTTCCGCGATTAATATCTACGTTATCCATAACCGGTCAAATCATAAATACTTTACCAAGGCTTCTGTTTCGGTTCAGTCCGAAATATCAAGATGAAACTATATAATAACACGATTATATTACATAAATTCAATAATTCCTGATTATGAGATCCAATTTCAACGCGATAAATAATTAATAACTCAAGTTCCTAATAAATTTAGTGGTAAAATATGATGTTTACTGGAATAAGTTTCGCTTATCTAACAGTTACTTTTAATTTTATTTCTAATTATTTGCAGGAAAAATTATCTGCTCATAATTTATATTCCATTACTGTCTATGTAACTTATAAAAATAATTTTGTTTGTACGTATGTGTGTATCGTTTTTTTAATTTAAAATCTAAAAGAGATATTTAGAATTATGATATGAATGTTGTTCTTCATTAACGTGGAGGTATCATTAAATCGTCTAATTTTTCATTTGGCTCTTTTATGGAATCCCACAGGGTTTAATTTTTTTTTCTATGACATTATATATGATTAGATGCCAATAAGCGTTAATATATCTGCATTATTCTTGCAGCTATTCATATACTTAGCTAAAAATATTAGGATTATAAAATGTCCAATATCAACGTGTATAAGTCCTTTTTTTCCATGCAACCCAATTTTTTAACTTTAACTGTCACTAGATGGCGCTAAGTGTTAACCTGTATTATTCATAACACTGTCACCAGAGGAATTCCTATACAGCTATATATAAATTAATCGCATTTTAAAATTCAAATTAATGCTATGAATAGGCATATCAACGAGTTTTCTATTTATACAGTATTTAAAAATTTCAAATTACTCATATAAAATTCACGCTACAGTTTTTAATGTATATTGTAATGCAAAATAGTTCCAGATATTTTTGTTTATTGTTGTCACATTCAATATTCACATACAAATTTAAAATTAATTAATTAATTTTTTTATAATACTTGACGTCATTAATAGTAACGCATCAAAGTGAAATTCATGCTAATTAGGACATGACAATTGAATTGACGTTTGGGACAATTTAAATTAATTTTTTAGCGCAAGTAACACCTCGAAAGTTGTTTTGAATTTTTTTAATTTATAAAACAACATTTTCGACCATTTCACTTGGACTGTCATTTCAAAACGTGTCACAGAGCGGAAAGTATATTCCTCGGAGTTTCGTTCGATTAGCATTTCCATTATGTTTAATAAATAAATTCATTAATATGTGTAATATTCATATTAATGTATTCATTAATGAATAAATTATGCGATATTCCTTTACAATATCATGATACTCAATTAATTTTACGAAAAATTGTTAATAATAATATTTGCTGTTAAAATTAAAAATTTAATAATTATTGGGATTGAAATTTGCTAAACAGTACAAAACTTTCGATTATGTTTAAGTCAATGGATCGATAATGAGAATAAAATTGTGTAGAAAAAAGGGAATTATTTGTATCTATTGTAGTATAAATCGATAATAATGCTGAAGAATATTCTGATCATGTTCATGTATATATACAGTATACTTATATTAATATTCAGAGATTTTTGTGTATTGTCATGCGGGTAATATCAATGGCAGATAAGAAAAGTTGCATTGTTATCCATCTCTTCACATGCTACTGCTGTTTCTAAGCATTAAACGACACTTAATATTGGATTCTGCATCATAAATATTGAATATTTTCAGAAAAGAAAAATCGAATTATACAGTTACAGTTATTAAATATTTTTTCTTTGTAAAGAAATGTTTTCGCTATATTGATTTTTGTTTATGTAGGTTATTCATATTTGAAGCATATTCGCTTTTTTTTATCAGTCCTTGCTGATTTGATTGAATCAATTTTAATTACGAAGTAATAATCTTCATGATGATGATTTTGATTAAATTATATTTTTCCATCTGTGTAATTTAAAGAAAATGTGCCATATTGTATATGATTTGAAATAAATTTAAGAATAGGAATGACACGTGTTTTATTACTTTTATGATTTTTTTCTATTTAAATATCGATCCATATGACTATATGCAATGCCGATTTTGCTTTATTTTCGTGTTCTGTGATTTTAAAAGAACAAAATACTTACAGGATCAATTCTAAATTAAATTTGGAATTATGAATCAGTAGCTACTTTGGCTTCCCCTTGTGATATTTTATATTTATGCTTATAAAAACATTTCTGCTAATTAGATCAGTGGTTCTCAACCACTGTGCCGCGAAAAATTAAGAATGAATTGTATTTATGTAATTGTATGAATCATATATAATGATAGTGAAATGTCGTTGGCTGGACATCCCTTTTGCAGTCGAATCACTGCATCGATTCATATAAATAGGATATTGTTAGAAAAATCTCACCCTCGAATTTCTACGACAGCCAAAAGATTTTTATCGTTATTCAAAATTAAAAAAGTAAAGGAATAAAAATTAAATTAAAATTATAGTTTCTCTAAAAAGACAAAAATCGTAGGTGGTGCTATAACTTAATAAGGGCCGCCATTTAATTATCCCGTGTACGAGTATATCTGTAATCTAATGTAATAAATAAGAATAAATACAATAATCTGTTAATAAAAATTGTTCGTTAAATCTATATTATTATTTAAAATACTTAGGTGTGCCGCCAAATTTTAAAATATTAAAATGTGTTCCTCAACAGAAAAAAGGTTGAGAACCACTGAATTAGATGAATGCTCCAACTGTTTTGAGTTATTAAATTTTGATGTCCTTTTCAGAATATATATTAAATTCTAATAATTTAAAACCAATCGTACTGTTATATTTAATATAATATACTCTATTTGGCATAGAAATCATGAGTTCACAGTAATGAAAATTCCAAAAACATGATTAATAAGAGTTAAAACGCTATCCAGAATTGCAACATTTTATAAGCATATTTGATGAGAACATGATGACATCATCAAAATAATTTGTAGAATTTGAGGTTAGTGTAGTTAAGCCGCCATATCTCACAAGGGATATTCATTATCTGATGGCGGCCACTTGTAGAACCATCACAGTCTGACCAACACTCATGATGGATCAAACGGAAAATTGAAAGATGGGCAAGAGCATGCCCATCTTTCAACGGGCCGGGACCGGACCTCTCCTGAAAAACTGGTGATGTGGGACGCAGATTTCAACCTTAATTAATTGTATTATATTAATTTAGTTTTCGGAATGAGAACTTACTGAATGCATATAGTTATTTTTATAAAAGATGGTTTAAAATTATATTTCATTTGTTAATAATATTTTCATGCTACAAATTCAAGACAGTTTATATCTTCTCTTTTCCTCTTAACTTGCTGTTTATGGCAAAAACGGCTCTGAATTGAGCGACGCCAAACATATTCCTTTCGAGATTGATGGCCTAATTAAAGTAATCTAATCTCTTTAGGTTAGTTTAAATAGTTTTTAGTCGGCCGGAAGGCCGCGTGGTAAAGCTTTGGCTTACCACCCTGGAGGATCCGGGTTCAAATCCGGGTCCCACACCTCCAATTTTTCAGGAGGGGTCCGGGCCCGGCCTGTTGAACCCCATCCTTCAACCATCCGGTTGACCCCATCATGGGTGCTGGCCAGCCTGTGATGGGAGCTATAAATGGCCGCCGCCAGACACAGAATATCCCATGAGGATATGGCGGCGTAATAAAACTAACCTAACCTAACTTTAAATAGTTTTTATTGAGCCGTAGGTTATTTAAATCACAGCGAACCGGGCTAACTTGGATCTTCCTGCAAACTTTAAAGATATAGGTCATTCAATTGAATTTTTTTCCTGTGGTTTTACTCCGCTTTCCATTTAGTGAGTATTAATCGGTTCGTGGTAGGCATTTCCATGCTTACCATGGATTGCTTACACCCTTGGTGGGGCCAACCGTCAGATGAATTCAAGGAGTAATTCAAGTCATTGTATTCAAGGAGCTGGGCCTGAACCCCTTCTGAAAAAACCTGGAGGTGTGTATCCAAGGTGGATACACAGTTCGCTTCCACCGCGCCATCGGACCGACCTTTCAATTGAATTAAGATCCTTCTGTTTCTGAGCATGCTTTCCCAAGGCATCATCTGGCAAATAGCAAGATATCTATGATACAAAACCTTGTAGATCATTCAAATTTTGCACACACTTCCTTAATATTCCAGATATACTGTATATCTAGATTTTGAGATGGCTACGTTATAACATCCTTAAAATCTCAGTAATATACCTTAAATCCCAGTTATAAGATGGTGGCCATTTGAAATAAAAATCGTTGCCGTTTAAAACATTAATTAAATACATTGTCAGCCAGGCTGAATGATGGGAAACCTGCCAGATCCGAGATTGAATCCGAATCATTTGTATCGAAAAATTTTCGTGAGTATGGCAAGAATTGGTCAGTCGATTTTGACTTTCAGTTCTCTTGACTTCATCATATCATGGATGTGAAGAATTCATGGTAAAATCTGGGAAGAACAAGAACTTTCTTTTCCATTGATATTACAAGCTTCCTATCTAGAATATATTCAAGCTGAAAAGTTATGTTAGTTAGTTAGTTTTTATTACGCCGCCATATTCTCATGGGATATTCTGTATCTGGCGGCGGCCATTTATAGCTCCCATCACAAACTACCCAGTACCCATGATGGGGTCAACCGTGTTGAAGGATGGGGTTCAACAGGCCGGGCCCGGACCCCTCCTGAAAAAATTGGAGGTGTGGGACCCGGATTTGAACCCGGATCCTCCAGGGTGGTAAGTCAAAGCTTTACCACGCGGCCATCCGGCCGACGAAAAGTTATGTAGAATGTATTATCAGCAACTTTGATAAGATTACATGGTAGTTAAAAGATGCGGATCACTGGGCTCATGCTTGTTTGGTCCATTACTCTTTATCCTTTACCAACCAAATTACTTGATTTTATACTCGGATATCACTGATAAAATTAGATTAGATTGGTTAAGCCGCCACGCCATATATCACCAGGGATATATTGTATCTGGCGGCGGCCACTTATAGGTCCCATCACAGGCTGGCCCATGATGGAATCAACCGGATAGTTGAAGGATGGAGTTCAACGGGCTAGGCCCGGACCTCTCCTGAATGATAAAATTAGGAAATAAGGAACCTGAAATTGATTTCAGATCTTTAGAAAAAGTTTTCACAGTTCAGCCATCTAACCATAATATTTTTCAGTAAATTAGGAGAATACCTAATATTCTTGTTTTACACAAAATTTCAATTTCAAATCCAACGAAATTACTAACAACAAAATTCCAAAATTCATCATTATTCCAAATTCAAAATGTTTATCCAGATTCATTATGAAATTATCTGGAATATGAAGAATGATGATTAATGACGGATCCAAACATCTACTATAATACTCAAATGAGTGAACCTTTTTGTTTTAGTCCGCTTTCCAGCCGGAAGTTACTAAGCAGTTGCCATACCAGTACCTTTCATGGGTTGCCTGCATTTCTGCTCAGGTCAATTTGTCAGGTAAAGCATGGGGTTCAATGAGCCAGGTTCCTCCTGAAAAACTTTTAGAAGTTGGACTCAGTAATTGAATCAAATTGCTGGGTGAATCATGTTTCACCCTACTGGACATCCGATGGATGGGGTTCAACAAATTGGGCCCCAACTTTTAGAGTATCACACCGGAAATTGTACCCGATTCTTCAAAGATGGTAAGCCAACAGGAAGAGTAGAACTCGAAATTCGATACTACATCAACTAACAAGTAAGTAGATGTGCAAACCACAGATTACTAATACAGATGGGACGCGGCCGGATGGCCGAGTGGTAACGCGTTGGCGTACCACGCTGGAGGATCGTCCCGGGTCTGGTCCCGGATTTTTTCGGGGTGCTGGGCCCGGCCCGGAATCCCCGTCCTTCACCATCTGGCCCCCCTCCACGGGTGTGGGTGCAGCTCGTGGTTGGAACTGGCCCCGCCCCCTTAGTAATCTCCTGATTGGAAAGGGGGTGGTTGGAACTGTCCCCGTCCCCTTAGTAATCTCCCTGATTGGAAAGGGGACGTAAAATATGCAAACCTTAGTAATCTCCCTGATTGGAAAGGGGGCGTAAAATATGCAAAAACAAGTAATTACAGATGGGACAGTCGGCCGGATTGGCCGCGTGGAAACGCTTCGGCTTTCCACTCTGGAGGATTCGGGTTCGAATCCCGGGTCCCACCCCTTGAAAATATTTATCATGGGGGGGTTCGAATTCCGGGTCTCACCCCTTGAAAATATTTATCATGGGGTCCGGTCCCGGCCGATTGATCCACGTCCTCCACAATCCGGCTGACCCCTCCGCAGGGGTTGGGCACCCCGTGGAAGGGCTTGTTTCACCCCGCCACATAGTATTCTACCTGAATGGAGTGTGGCGTCATCTGTTGACCAAACAAAAATTGGTTTTGGAACGTAACTCTTTTTGTATTGGCTCCGGGTCTCCCTAACCTAATCTAGATCTTAAATAACAAACACATGTAATGCACTGCAATTATCATATATATAGAGCGGCCGGATGGCCACATGGTAAAGCTGTGGCTTACAACCTTGGAGGATCTGGATCCCATACCAATACAGATGGGACACTTCCTATCACAGATTACTAATATACAGATGGGACACTTCCTATACTTTCAATGGTAACTTTCAACCTATTCGCGAATCAAATGGACTATAGAGGGCGGTGATAATTTTTCAATATGGTGGCTGAAAGTAGTATAAGAGAGAGATACTGAAAGTAAACAATTGGTATTTTAGCGATGTTCCTCAACGAAGTTAAACTTTGTGATATATTTGATTATTCAAGATATGAATAAAAACGTTGTTTCATTAAAGGAGGCTTTATTTGCTGCACACTATTTAAAATTATTCAGGAGATGAATAAAAATGTTTCATTGCAGGAGGCTTAATTTGGTGCACACCATATAATATTATGTGGAATAAGAGAACAAAATGAATCTTTACATTGCGCGGCATCACACTATACAACAAGCTTTTTTAATGTATATATATACTATAAATGTGGTATAATGAAATATAGTTATTTTAATTATTAATTATTTATATTTTATTTTTTGTTTAATTGGTAGCACGGGTTGTTGGCTGCCATATTCTTTGGTATTGAAATGTAATAAAGTTTTCGTTTACCCTCTGATGTGTTGTTAAATAAAATTAGCACTCCGTAGATGTGGGAAAACATCGACGTTACCATATATGTGTGTGTGTCCCAGATCACATGTAGAGAAACTACATCGTGATCCGGGAAACAACGCGTACAGTATATATATATATATATTTATTTATTAAAAGCAACGCGATACGTCTTTCACTAGCAGGTAATCTACCATTTTGCCCAGTTTGGGATCTTTATTTTTAGATTTATAACTAGATGTTATTTATTTGTCAACCTTTATTACCTGATAAAATGTAATCAGTCTTAAGAAAATGCACAGAACAAATGAAAGTGTTCTTAGGTGCTTTTCAAATTTCAATACATGTAGCCATTCTTTTTGTAATTTGATATTTTTCAGAGTCGATGTAAAAAAATGGTCGCTGATTGTTTGCTCTTACATTGTGGTACGCCGGAATAACGATTACTTATTATTCTTCTTCGTTCTCCCAAACTCCATAACAACATTCATTTATAGCATACACGTAATGATAGTAACCAGTCTACTATACTTCTTTCAGTAGTTTCGCAGAGAGACACCAGTTGGCAGGCCATTCGTTTGGAAACGCGAATGCTTTCAATGGTAACTTTACAAAATGACGTAGTTATATAAAGAACCAATACATTGCCTTAGAACGATTTCTAACGTTAGATGGCGCTACTAACAGTTAAACGTCATCATCAACAAAGCCAATAAAAAAGTTCAGTATATGACATCACAAAAATGGCTGTACTTCCTATATAATCGATATTGTGAATACTACCATCTCGATTTATTTCCGATTTTAAGAAGTTAATGTATTTTTAAAAAACAAAATGTTGATTTTTAATCGTATTTTAGACTTTATACATTCGAATTATTTATAATACAAATTTGCTACCAATTTCTTTCCGAATTGTTAAACATTAATGAAACTGTGTGTTCATATAATTATATTTTATTTCAAGCTTCGGAAAACAACGTATAATATATTAATATAAATTTTATTGAAAAATTATATTTGTATAAACTGAAGTTATATATCAAAAAATATGTTAGTGATATTAAATAATAATAATGAAAACATCTCAAAATAACTAATATACAGTACGTTTACTAAGCCTAAGCGGATGAGTTCTCTCTCACAACAGAAAATACGTTATATAATATTATAAATTTCAATCTTCTTTTTCTTCTTCCTATTTATATGGAGGGTATGACCCATAAATTCCAATCTGTACTACAATACCTTTTATAAATAACCAGCGCTGATTTCGATCCACGTGCTACGATCAAACGTCTTAAGAAAAACAAGATGGCTACTAGAAACGAAACTTGCTTTTGGGAAACAGTAATATACACTGACGGAAAAAAAAATCCCAACACCAAGAAAAAATTATTGTGGAGTAATAATAACAAACAGTAATATATTTTAAAATAACAAACTATCCTTTATTTTTTAAATGATTTTGGAAATATTAATACTGATCAATGTCTTGAAAAATTGTAAAACTTTTACATTCAAGAAAAAAATACACTAAATCACCTAACTGAGGACGCGCTGTGGTATTGAAATTTCCCTGTTTTAGCTAAGTGTCCCATGTGTATTAGCAATCTGTGGTGCAGACGCTTTCAAACATTAAACTGGATGACTCTTTTTACTGTTAATCAGAAGATTTCAATTAATAATTACTCTATTCTTTGTTTTAGAAATATATTTGAAATTCAAATACATAAATGAATGATATTTGAATTTGTTGTATTTAAAATACGAATGCCCGAATCCTTTTTGGTGGATTCCTAATTGTCCGAAACGAACTTTTATAATTTAAGATGAAATTAAAACAGATTTTAATTTTAATTTTATTATATAATAAAATTTAATAAACAATTTAATTTATATTGATTATTAAATTTAAGTAGATATACTGAACTTAAACTTCTAATAATGATAATTTTGGTTAGCCGATACCTCTCTTAAAATCTACGGCCGATACGATGGCTATATCATGTCCGATACATACGATGGCTATATCATATCCGATACAATATTTCCTTCATTTAGCATTAATTATAAATATTGTCATTAAATACTAATAATACGCATTATTAATGCTAAATTATAGTAATAATTAAATAAAAAATAATTAAAAATATTTTTTAGGAATGAAAAAAATTTATTCTTATGACGTCACAACTTGTTAATTTGTCCCGCCAAATCCGAGTTAATGTGTGTTCTTGTTTTTAAAGAGCCATCCGAAAATGGTTCTACAAAACACTGGACGATATAAATCTAATAAAGAAAATTCATCTAAAGATTCTTTAGGATCTAGGTATGTTATTATTTGTTAAAATCGATAAAACGAATGATTGATATTTTAATTTTATTTATCGTATTTTGTATTGTATATACAATACCTGTACAGTATTGTGGTATGGTACATATAGAAATGATGGATCTTCTATGTCTATATGATTGGCATAGAAAACATCAAATTCAAAATCGATATGTTTATTATATAATTTATTAATTCCAAATTTAATTGCAATAATGAGTTTGGTAGTAATATATTCTGATTATTATTTATTTATAAACATGTTATGATCATATCCCATAGATAGATTATTACGTTGGAATTTTTGCAGGTTGTTTTAAATTATTATCAGATAGTTTTTACAGCAAGCTTTTTTCATGTTATTTTCTGCAATCATT
This sequence comes from Olivierus martensii, assembly GCA_000484575.1. NCBI lineage: Eukaryota > Metazoa > Arthropoda > Arachnida > Scorpiones > Buthidae > Olivierus > Olivierus martensii. The sequence continues at coordinate 13,793 of AYEL01077034.1, forward strand.
AATCAAATTTCATTTTTATTTAAAATTATGTTGTGTATATCATTAGATTCTGTAAAAAAGTTTTAAAAATTTAGTTTTGATCATTCTTAAAGCTAATAAAATTATACAGATTTTAAGAATTCAGAATTGTTAAAAGTGTTTTCTAACAGTAGTAAATGTGAAAAGAAAAATTCTTACTATAAATATTGGAAAGATATTATTCATATTAGGAGTATCCACACTGCAATTTTTTTCTCAAAATTATCATCATCAAAGTTATTAATATCCAATAGTTATATAAAAAGCAAAATTTGAATCTTTGTTTTAACCACTCACACAATTCCATCATTTGATCATAACCATTTATACTTTATAATGTTATTCTCCTGAATGATAATAGTTCTATAATAGACAAAAGTTTTAATGAGTGATTTTATTCATTATAGTTTTTAAGTGTTTAAATTATAAGTTTATTATCATAATCACTGAGGAAATTCCATCTGATGAAAGATAATGCTGAGAAGTCTATTAGCATTACATCAGATTCATGTTAGCTTGAATTATGATTCATTTGGATAATTAAAATCAATATTATAAATCTTTTTATGATTGCTAGAATGATGCAATGTTTCTTAGTTTTAATATTTGCATAATATCTGTTTTGCAAATATTTGAACATTTTTTTGAGTTGTATCTTACGGATAAATACATGATTTTTTTGAGTTGTTTTAATCCAAATAAATATGTTTTAATGTTTTTGTATTTAATTTTTATTCAAATGTGTTTTAAATTTTTCTTATTAAAATAAAAGTATGATATTTAATACAGTTTTTCATAAGGTTCTTCATTTAGTTCATTATATCATTTTAAACAATAATAATGTAATGATTACTCATAGAAGATTGGTTAAATCTGCCAATCTGCTATCTTGGTTTCAAATAAAGTAATTTCCATATTTTAAAATCAAACACAGATGTCTCCAGATGAATATATTTAATATAAATGTAAATATATAAAATAGCTCTTTTTAACAATAGAGATTGCTTTAGCTCAGTGTTTCTCAAACTATGGGTCGCAACCCCAAATGGGGTCACGAAGCGAAATGCTGGGGTCGCAAAAATTAAATTCAAATACTTGAATTTCATATATGTAATTTCACAAACGTCCAATATTTAACGTATGACAACATATGTATTTTCAGTGTAGTTGGCTGATTGTGTTCATTTTAATAAGTGTGTAAGCTGTGGTTGGTTGATTGTGTTCATCTTAACAAGTGTGTAAATGACTTATATACTTGTACGTTTTATTTCATATTTAATATATGTGTATAAATGATTTATGTATTTGTATGTTTTATTTCATATTTAATACCTGGGATCGGGAAAAATGTCATAATGAAAAATGGGGTCATGAATGAAAAAAGTTGGCAAAAAATGTCGTAATGAAAAATGGGGTGATGAATGAAAAAAGTTTGAGAGCTAGTAATGAAAAATGGGGTCATGAATGAAAAAAGTTTGAGAAGCGCTCGTAATAAAAAATGGGGTCACGAAAAATCTCATAATGAAAAATGGGGTCGTGAATGAAATGGGGTCATGCATGAAAAAAGTTTGAGAAGCGCTGATCTAGCAGATAAATCTCGTAATTAAAAATGTAAATAAAAAGAGTTTGAGAAGCGCTACTCTAGTATATCGGATTTTCATTATATTTAATACTTGGGGTCGTGAAAAATCTCGTAATGAAAAATGGGGTCATGAATGAAAAAGGGTTGCGAAAAATCTCGTAATGAAAAATGGGGTCGTGAATGAAAAATTTTGAGAAACGCTGCTTTAGCTTATAAACAGAAAAGCTAGTTTTATATTGTGAATACAAGTATAGACTATTTCTATTCATGTAAGAAACTAAATAAAGTATAGATTACTAAGATTCTGGCAGTGTCAAATATTCTTGATTATCAACTCACTAATTAGTGACATAAAAGTAAACAATATAAAACTACTTAAATGGATCCAATGAGAAGATTTATTAAAACTGTTAAAAAAAAAAAAATGCACTCAGACATTAGTCTCTCTGAAAGCATTTTTATATTTTTTATTAAATCTTTTCTCTAAGATCGGAAGAGCGTCGTGTAGGGAAAGAGTGTAGATCTCGGTGGTCGCTTTTCAAATTTTATAATATAAATAATGTATAATTAAAATAATTATATTTATTTAAATAATTTGTCTTTATATACTGGATGGCCATAAAATAATGTTCAGAGCTCTCTAGCATGTCATGTATTGAACAAAATGTAACAAAATTTGGTGGGCAACATGCCATTTCGATTTTGAAAGAAAACAAATTTAGTACCAAAAGTTGCCAACAGAGGGATTGTGGCACTGCAAAAGTGTAGAATGTGTGATTAAGGAATGTGTAATCGCCAAATGAGACAGTACACATCAAGTTTCTGAACAATACTTGCCAATATTTATTGTTAATTACACGAGGTTCAATATGACCACCATTCAGATGTTCCAAGAACTGCATGCAGTGCACGATATCTTCCACAGTGATGCGCAACATATTGGCATAGAAGATGTCGTACACTGCAAACAGTTCTTGGAACAACTGAATGGTAGTCATATTGAACCTCATGTGTAATTAACAATAAATGCTGGCATGTATTGTTTAGAAACTTGATGTGTCCTGTCTCATTTGGTGATTACACATTCCTTAATCACACATTCTACACTTTTGCAACATCACAATCTCCCTGTTAGCGACTATTGGTGCTAAATTTGTTTTCTTTTGAAATTGAAACCGCATGTTCCACTGTGTATGACCATCAAATTTTGTTACATTTCGTCAAATATATGACGCACTAGAGAGCTCTGAACACCTCACGTTATTTTATGGCCTTCCTGTATATTGATATAGTTGATCTTATAATTATGAAAATATGAAGTTACAAACTTTTTCATGTACATATGTGCAATTTCATTTTCAAATTTTTGAATTTTTCAAAAATATTACAAAAATTTAAACAGCTATGATGATGAAATGATTTAACAAAGATTAATGTGAAAAATCAACCTTGATTTTAAAATGAGCATTTATTCTTTTGATTTTTAGTAAAAAATGTTTTATAAATGTATATTACATTTAATATATTAACTCCTGTATTACAAGATGATAAAAAAAAATTGAAAAAATATATTAAAAATATATCCAATATTTATTTTGGAGAATCTATTATATGATATTACTAATTGATTCAATAAACGATTTACACTATAAAATATAATATTTTGTGTTTAGTAGATATAATAATAAATTTTGAATTAAAAACTTTACATCTTATAAACAAACTTCAGGAAACAAATTAGGATTATTTATATTTAATAAAATGCTATTTATTAATATTTCAAAAGCCAAACAAATAAATATATTATTAATAATTTAAATTGTATCTGATGATATAATGCTAAATTCTTTGCTTTGTAAATATTTAACTTTTTGTCTTTTGTAAAATATTGAAATGAACATTCCACGAATGATATGGGTAACTATTTTAAAGGGAAATTTCCTATTCTGAAAATTAATACAAATGTATAACTGGAATAAGATTTTCTTCATTAGTTTATCATTAAAAACTTTTTAATTTTTTTCATAAATATTAGTAATAAAATCTGATCAAAGGTTGTGAATTATTGAAATTATTTTCAGTTTATAATGTTTTTTAAGAATTTGTGTTCTGTGACTTTTCATAAAGCTATGTTAACACTATGAGTGTCATATAATAATTATATCAATTTATATATGAACTAAATAAATTTTTGTGTTAAAATTTTAAGAAATTTTTAAAATATAAATATATTTCTAAATTTCATGATTTTAATGAATTTTATTTTAAATAAAAATAACAATAACTGTTCTGATTTTCAGTAAGGATGACTCTTCTGAGCGAAGATTACAACAGTCACAATTTAATGATGAAATTGATCTCAAATTTGGATTTAAACGATATCAGGAATCAGCTGAAATAATTGGATGGCTTGTCAACATGCATCCAGTAACTTGTTTTTAAAAATTTTTTAGTGAAATTTAAGTATTTATTTAAAATTATTTTTTCTGTAAATGTAATATATTACATTTTAAGTTGATTGTTGACTGATTTTAAAGTTAATAAAAATAAAACTTATTTGATATAAAAATATGTATAAGTTATTTCATAAACTTTTCTTACTTTTTCTCAGTACAGTAAGTTCCAAACTCACATGCTGGATACATAACACTGCATGATCAATAGTTGCTTCAAGCATTTCCTATGGAATTTCTGCAACATGCTGATTTATGCTTGCCTTCAAAGTCAGCATAAATCAGCATATTGCAGACTGTTACTCAGATCGAGTCTATTATACACCATACTCCTCTCTAATAGACTCGATCTTTCAAATATTCCCACAGCTAGAAATAACAGGAATTCACATCTGGAGAACTTGGAGGCAAAGCATATGGAAAACCTCTGAATATTATGCACTCATTGCCAAAGTTGGCTCAAAGCAATTTCTTTACTGCTCAGCCAATATGCATTGCTCCATCTTGCTTGAACATAGTGGTCTCAAAACATCTTTCTTGTAAAGCACAAATCACATGCTGAACAAGAAAGTGATGGTAACATGCACTCATAATGGAACACATTATTAGTGATGGAATCCACACCATTCCTGCACAACATGTAGATGCAATGTACATCATATGCAGCAATTCTGCATACTCACTGTACCTGCTAATGAAAAATGAGCCTCACCAATCCATAGAATATTCTCATATCACATGTTGTCAATATCCATCATCGCTAAAAATCAACGAGCAAAATCCATGCATGTAGTCAGTGTGATTATCAAATCTTATGCTTTACTTATATTTTATTGGCAGTTCTATGCTTACAAGAACTACTAGACAAGAATCTTATTATTGAGCAATACTGTTTACAGTAAGGTTTTTTCAACAATCAGATATAATTTTATGATAAATATTGGCACAAATTGTGAATTTTCCAGAATAGTTAGATTGGTTTGCAATATTTGAGAACAACACTGAGACTCCCTCACCATGATATTCTGTCTTGGAGATCAAAACTTTTATCCTACTCAAATATTTTAAAATAGTAGATGTTAGATTACCATTTATTGTTATTTGCATTACTACATAAATAGACTGCTTGAGCATATAATTTATTGCCACTATATGCTCCACTCTTAGACAGAATAAAAAGTTAAAGCTTATGTATACTGACATACAGTTTTTGAGAAGAAGACAAGAATTGTACTCCCTGATATACCATATCTTGGTTTTAAAATCTTATATCTTACTCATGTATACTGTTGCCAGTTCTATGCTTAGAAGCACTACTAGCTAGACACACATCTTATCATTAAGCAACACAATTTACAGTAAGGTTATTTCAACAATTAAATATAATTTTAAGATAAACATCCAGAACTTTCCAAAACAGATAGATTGGCTTTCAATATTGGAGGTGGACACTGAGACTCCCTCACCATGATGTTCTGTTGTGGAGATCGGAACTCTCATTTCTCTCAAATATTATTTTGAAATATTGGATGTTAGATTACCATTTATTATTATTTGCATCACTGCATAAATAGATTTCTTGAGCATATAATTTGAAGCCAATATGTGCTCTGCTATGGATTCACTATTAGATAGAACGAAAACTTAGCATATGGAAAATCCCTAAATTTTATGAACTGATTGCTGAAGTTAGCATGAAGCAATTACTTTTCTGCTCAACCAATATGTGATATTACTTCAAATCTTATATGTAAATAGTGGTCTCTAAACATCCTCTTTCTTTTTAAGCAGGAATTGGATGCTGATTAAAAGGTGACTGTAACTTGCACTCATAACAATATGCCTTAATGGTCCTTGAGATGTTATTTCTTCAAAGAAAAATGGACCAAGAATAAAGTTAGTGATGAATTTATGTATAAAGTCACATAAACTGAATGCAATGGTCTTGCACAACCTATGGGTGTGATGCACCTCATATGCAGCAATTCTTCATATTCACTTTACATGCCAGTGAAAAATGCACTGATCAGTCCATAGAATATGATTCTACATGTCATAAACATCCATTCATTGCCAAAAATCAATGAGCAAAATCCATGTGTACATGTGAGTCTTAAAATTTTAATTGTTGCACCGTATGGATCTTAAATGGGTACCAGTTTAAAATGCATCACAGCACTTTTTGAACATGGATAAAGGAATGGACAAATTACATGCACTGTCATGGGCACTGGATAAAGAAGTTTGGATATGTGCTGCAATGTCAGCCACAGCAGCAGCAATTTCTTGGAAATTGGCCATTAGCCCCTTCCTAATGCCACATCAATGAAAATTTTCTGGTATCTTCAAACTTTTTAATCATGTTCTTTATACCCATTTTTAGACCCTGTTTTCGGATTCTTTTCAAACACCAATGTTCTCCCAATACAGCCAAACTGTTGCTGTCATTCTTGTAAAAAATAACTTAATAATGAAAATTGTTTCTTCTCCAAAACATGATGTAAATCATAGATAGATTTGATTGCAATGATCTACTGGCAATTTATACATAGCAAATATTTTTGCAATTTGCATGCTTTTACTTGGTTAAATTCTACCTGGTGGTGAAAATTTGAACTATTTTATTTTTCATTGGAAATTGTGATTCCATGGTCTAATTAGCATAAGTATCAAATTTCATTGTCATATGTTGATTAGAACCCATTCCAGGAAACTGTGAGTAGGGTCAATTAATTTATAATCACCCTATATATATATAAAATACATTAGTAAAATCATACATTTAATAATTTTTTGAGAGTATATTTTATATAGTTCAAGCTTTTTGATGATCAATTCAAGATGTATTAATATATGACATCATGATTTTGTAATAATAAGTTTCTATCAGTTATGCCCATAATATGTAATTTTGTTGCAGAAATACCTGAATAATGCTAGTATCTGAATTTAAAATATAATGTTATTAAAGTATTAATGAACATTAGGATTCAACTAAAAATATATTTATTCTCTAATAAATGTATAAATCAGATTTACTTTAATGTATTTTATTATTATTTTATGTTTATTTTTTATTTTTTGAAATTACTTAATATTGATGATAAATCAGAAGGAAACATAATGATTTCATAATTTCAATTCAAATGCTACAAATTTACACTATTTGAATAAAATACCTATTAGTTATTAGAATGTATTTACATTATACAATTCAACTTTCAGTGGATAGTTATAAAATTTAATCTGTTGAGCAATTTTTATATATGATTAAAATTACATTTTAATCAGAATTGAAATATATTATTATATGCATAAATTATAATAATACTAAAATAGAAATACATTTTTCAACTATTTCACTTCCAATGAATTTATAAATTGTTTAATTATGTTTGTAGCTTATTATTATTGCAGTTAATGTATATTCTAAGGCAGGCTGTAAATAACCTTTCACATTATATATTATTAATGCATACATTATTATATTGTGCATATATTATTTCATTTTTTTAGACTGAAATCTTAGATGAAGATCGAAGATTAATAAGTGCTGTAGATTACTACTTTGTTCAGGAAGATGGAAGCCGTTTCAAAATCTCACTTCCTTTTAATCCATATTTTTATGTGTGTGTTCAAAATAATTGTGAACAAGAAGTTTCTTCCTTTCTTACCAGAAAATTTTCTGGAAGCCTTTATCGAGTTGAAAGTCTTCTGAAAGAAGATCTTGATTTGGTATGTAAAAATATATCTTTTTAATTTAATTTTTTAAATAATAAATTGATTGATCAAACATTTCCATTAACATATAATAAGATAAGAATTTATAGTAAATAAGTACATATTTAAAAAGTTCTTATTAGTTATTTATATAGCAAGAATTTTCTTGTTATAAATATTTTTGTTAAAATTTTTTGGATATATTATTATATACTTAGAAATACTTGTTATATAAATGTTTTGAATATATATAAATATATTGTTGATAAGAATAATATTTTGTATATTAATATTGCTCATTATAATTTTTTTCAGTTATCAGCTAGCAATCATTCTTTTCTTTGCTATCATTGATTTCTTAAAGATATTTTAGCAGTTTTTGAAATTAATTTTATGTTAACAATAATTTTTTATATTAATAACTAAATTTAGGGCAATCTTGACTCAGGATAGCCTATGTTACATGTGGGGCTGTAGGAAGTCAGCATGGCAAGTTTGGTTCCAACAAGTCAAATGATGCTGAAGTCTTGTAGAATAGATAACATTGTATTTTATATATATAGATATAGATTTGGAATCAATTAGCTGATCATAATGATGTCATGTCTTTGGGATAATGACAATCAAAGCATCATCATCCCATTGTTATGACATTGTGATGTCACACAACAATGGTGTTTTGTGACATTACCCCATTGTTATGCCATCATGATGTCATGTAGTTGCGACTGTGATATCATCCAAAATTTGGATGACTGAAGGATTTAAATGAAGGCATATTCTTTGTACCCAAAATATTCCATCCATGGAGCAATCTTGATCAAGAATAGTCTATGTTGCCTGAAGGGCTAAGGAAAATCTTCATGCAAAGTTTGGTCCCAAGAGGTCAAACCACAAGAGTGTCAAGTCTTTTTTGGAATAGACACACACAGACAAACATTGCATTTTATATATATAGATATAATAAACATCTAGTAAATAGTTTAATCACATTCATTCTCAAATAGGTGTGTCTTTTATAGCTGGTATTTTTGATATCTACACTATTTCTTTTCTTTATTTTTTAACATTAATAATATTTCCCGGAAAAATTTTTTGTTTATGACAAAAAGAACAGAAATATTAAAAAAATTTATAAATTAATATCATTTATGGCCAGATGACTTAACATAGCAAAAATGGAGCCTTGCTTGTTTATCTTGGCACACTAACATACACTTTAATCAATACTAATCAGGAGATTAACCAATTTCAAATTACGTAAATCAACCAAGCCAAACTTCCCCTGGCGGACAAAGTCTATATTAAATTTTCGTATTATCACACTAACATAGTCTGGGAACTGTTATTTAAGCTGAGAGAAACAAGCCAATATTCCATTTTCCATGACTACATATTATTTTAATCCTTTGATTTGTTATTTAGCAAATTTTCATCTATTATCTATTTTCTTTGTTTTTAATGAATTTATAATGGAAAAACAATTTTTCTTCATAAAGAAACCTTCATTCATTTAATAACATCTATAATTATACATACAAATACAGTTATATAATTATTGGTACTATTAAATATAAGATTTACAATGAAAGTTGAATTACATTTAATTATTACAGTAAGACCCCGTTTAACGTAAGGGATACTTCCAAGGAAACAAAGCGTTAAATGAAACAGCATTAAACAAGATCATTTTAACATGTAAATAATGAGGATAGGTAAAACAGGACAGTGAATAAAAAAGCAATTTTTTTTTTTCTTTTGATTTTGCTTATCGATTTGTATTCATAAAGCATTCATAAAAAAATTCTTAAAATTAGAAAATAAAAAGTTTTAAGAACAAAAAGCATTAATCAGATTGCAGTAAACTATAAACAACGAAAAGTATTGATGAAAGATCATTCATGAAAATACCTTAAAATTAGAAAATAAAAAAGTTTTTTAAAAACAAAAAGCAGATAGATTGCAGTAAACTATAAACTAGGGGTGGGCAACCTCCGGCCCGCGGACTGCAGTAAACTATAGACAACGAAAAAATAAATATTGATAAAAGAAAAAACGTTTTAACTTAAAATTAGAAAATAAAAAGTTTTAAGAACAAAAAGCAGTAATCAGATTAATAAACTATAAATAATGAAAAAATATTGATGAAAGAAAAACCTAACTTCAAGGAACTATAGTTTAAAGTGGTAGCATTCAGATTAAAACTAAAATGAGATAATTGTTAATGTTATTATTGTAAAATAACATTGATGATTGATCGTAAATATGAACTCTAATTGCAACAGACTTTCGTATGTACTGCACTACACTGATAACAAATGCACTGTAAGAATTTATAAGAGTATCAATGCAACAAATTCCTGCGATTTCGGATTTATGTAAGAATACGGTTTGAAAAACCAGGTCAAAGTGAATAAATAAAAATATAGAATTTGAAAAAACCATGTTATATTGAAACAGTGTTAAGTGGGGTCTTACTGTATTGTATTTTGTTAATGATAAATATAAATTAAACTAACAGGGCCAAACAATATGAGCTTTATAAAATGTTTTCAGTGTCAGCATACAAAAAGATAATTAAAAAGACTTAAAGAATACAAAATGAATATATTACAAAACTGATTTGAAATGTACTGATTTTTCAAAATATATTTGTATGAGAGGTGATTTACAGTATTTATATATATATATAAAAATTCAGAAATTAAATTTTTTTTTATTTCTTAAGAAAACTATAGGACTATCAAGTATGTTATCAAATTAAGAATAGGAAGGGTAGTTATCAATTAATTTAACAGTATTGCATTTTTATTAAAAAAATTTAAGTTGAATTTTTAATCATATAAATTCCACGAATCTCTTACAGATAAAACAATTGTATTATTAGTACAGATAGGCCTCGATTAGCGCAACTTCGATTAGCGCGACTTAAAAAATTGATACCGTTATTCGGTTAGCGAGAGAAAAGATTCGATTAGTGCGAGTTGTAAACACAGATCAGTCTTACTAACAAAGCTCCTTTTATGATGTCAATTAACAAATTACCGTTAATTTTCGGTTAGTAAAACCGGACGAGGAGCAGTCCAAGAACGGTCACACGATTTTGAAGGGGTGAAACATCAGAAAGATGGGCTTTTCTAGGCTATTTGATTGAAGATGGAACCCTTAAGCCATCACCAGCCAAAACACGCTCAGTTCAGAATTTTCCCGAACCTAAGACTGCCAAACAGGTGCAGAGTTTCCTTGGTCTTACTGGATACTTTAGGAGGTATATTCGAAACTACTTATTACTCGCCAAACCATTAAGTGACCTGCTACGTCAGTCTGTAAGCTTTTATTTTGGACCAGAACAACAAGAATCCTTCAGGAAACTTAAAGAAGCTCTATCTATGGAGCCAGTTTTGCACATCTTTCAGCCGGGAGCCAAGCTACAGCTGCATACAGATGCAAGTAAGTACAGATATGGAGCTGTGCTTTTACAGGAAGCAAATGATGAAAGTATTATCCAATCCACTACATGAGTAAAAAGACATCCCCACAGGAAGAGAAGTATTCGAGTTACGAATTGGAAGTCCTGGCAGTAGTCGAGGCTCTGAAAAAATTCCGCAACTATTTGGTAGGTGCCAAATTTGAAATTTACACAGATTGTTCTGCTTTCCAAAAAACTATGTTAAAGAAAGACATGAGCCCTAAAGTTGCGAGGTGGATAATTTTCTTAGAGGACTTTGATTACAAAATAGTGCATCGCCCTGGCAATTATAATTTTTCAGAATTTTTATAAATTTAAAAAAATTTCTATTAGACAAAAGACATTATGTTTAATACATATAAATGTATAATAATAATTGAATCTGTTAGAACCTAAATAATATATTGAAAATGTTGTAATTTATTTCCTGGCACTTACATAAAATCTGTGAAATAAGGTGAATACAAAAATCTGTGATAAAGAAAACAGATAGGGAAACTTAGATTCCAATAGATTCAATCATACTAATTCACTATTTAAAAATTTGATATATTATTAAGTATAATAATAAATTTATATATATAAAAAAAAATCTGTGATAAAGAAAACAGATAAGGAAACTTAGATTCCAATAGATTCAATCATACCAATTCACTATTTAAAAATTTGATATATTATTAAGTATAATAATAAATTTATATATATAATGCTAATGAATGAGCATCATTTGATTTCTAAATGTTATTTTTGACATAAAAAATATTTATATATGTGGGATTGAGGACGCACCCAAAAGGGGGCGCCAAAAAAAAAAAAAAGATTCCAGGATGGCCGAAGATGTGGGATTGAGGACGCACCCGAAAGGGGGCACCAAAAAAAAAGAAGAGAAGGAGGAGAAAGAACGACGACGACGAAAAGAGGCGGGAGTGCCAAGTTGTATTCTCCTGAATTTAATTCTAAGACGTTTTTACTCATTTTGTTTTTCATCACGAATTCAGATAAAATTAGTTTAATTTCCACAAAATTTGGGGGCTCGTCCAGGATTTGAAGCAACAATGAAGACCTGAAATGACGAATCTTTCTCTGACTGGACGACGACGCTAATCCTAATGAAGACCGCCTGCACGAAGTGATGGTATGACGACGTAGGGCAAATTTGAGCTACTATTATCCTTTTGTTAATGACGGAAAGTGAAAACTTAACCAGAGGTAATCCTTTTGACTGTTGTAAAGTGTGAGTACAAACTATTCTTAAAATATTCCAAGATGAGATTGGCTGATATCAGGGAAATAAGCGTCGCCCTTAAAGATGAAAAGACATCGAAAATTCAAAGTTAACATAAGTTAATCTTCGGAACGGAAGGTGATAGGCTCAATAGAAAAAGGCTAAGGGATTTTGAGGGATTTGCATTCCAACTAGATGACGGTGAATTTAATAAAAAAAAGGACGAAGTGCAAAGGATTTTTTCTTTAAGTGAATTAATAATGATATGTAACGTATTAACGAAGGTTTAAAGGCTGAGATTGTAGTTAGGATATTATCATGCTTGTGCGACCTGAAAGTTTTAGAAGATAGTATTGTACGGGAGAGCGAAGATGAGGTTACTGATGACGAGGACCAGACCCTACATACTCCGCATTCCAGTGGGGAGGCTCAAATTTCAACGGACAGACACCAGACTGAATTTCCCCTCCTGGAAAAGTCTACTCTCTCGATCAATTTTAATGATGTAGAAAATTTTATTCCGCCGTTTAGTGGCTCCGAGTATGAAAACATTCAGAAGTGGATTTAAAATTTTGAAGATGCAGCTAGGTTATTAGAACTTAATAATTTGCAAAAAATAATTTTTGCAAAACGGTCTGTAATTGGGAGAGCAAAGTTATATGTTCAGAGTGAGGCAACCGTTAATTCCTGGGATAAACTTAGAGATCTGTTAATAGAATTCGGTATTGAATGTAACTCAGCTCAACTACATGAGATGTTAGTGAAGTGCACTCGGAGGTGCACTGAAACAATAGATGAATATTTTTTAATTATGAAAGAAATGTGTTCTGGAGGAGGTTTAGAAGATTCAGCCCTGATCCAGTATGTGATTAATGGCCTTGAAGATTCGTCACTTAATATGCTATCCTATACGGATGCAAGACTCTTCATGAATTCAGAGAGAAGTTAAGGATCTATGAGAGAATAAAGACTGATGATGCCAAGATGGGTCAGCTTAAAGGGAGAGTCACCAGAGACGTCCAAGCCAATCCACATCTGCCTTGTGAATCTGATAAACGATGCTACAACTGCGGGAATTATGGCCACATAAGTATATTATGCAAACATAAAGATGAAGGAAGAAAATGTTTCTCCTGTTTGGGCACATCTCCTCCCAATGTGGTAATAATAAGACTAAAGCGAAAGCGCCAGAAGCAGCACATGGAACATACCAGATCGGAGGACCAGCAAAAGGGATGCGTAAGATTGTTAGCATTTGTGGTATCAAAGTAGAAGCCTTGATAGATACGGGAAGTCAAGTCACATTGATGAATGAGAAAATCTATCAGAAGATAGGGAAGTCAAATCTGAACCCAAGTAATATCATGCTGACTGGGCTAGGGAACAATCAAATCAAACCAATAGGTTCCTTTATGGGAAAGATAGAAGTTGATGGAAATTTGTTTGAAACAAATCTCTGGGTGATTAGGCATGATTTAATGTCGTTGGAAGCCATAATAGGTACTGACATTATAGAACGAGGAGAACTAAGGATTAGTAAGAACGGTGTGGAGTTTCAGAGGACACCAGACAACTACCTGGTGCAGTTAGCAGATATAATCGAAATGCCAGATCAGATTGAGCTTAATCATATTCTCAATAGGAAAACACGGGAAGGAGTGTCAAACCTAATAAAGGGTTACAAGCCAGACAAGGTAAAGAGTACTAATTTAAAAATCAAAATAATTTTGACATATGAAACGCCCATATTTCACAGACCACATAACCTGGCGAATGTGGAGAAGAGAATAGTGGAAGACCAAGTTGAGGAATGGCTGCGTATGGGAATTATTAGACCAAGTTGCTCTGACTTTGCTTCGCCAATAGTATTGTGTAAAAAAAAGGATGGCTCTACTAGATTGTGCATTGATTATCGGAGATTGAATAAGAAGACCTCGAGAGACAGGTTCCCACTACCACTAATAGATGATGTTTTGGATAAGCTTTAAGGAGCAAAGTTGTTTACAACATTGGATTTGAAAAATGGATTCTTCCACATTGATATGGAAGAGGAAAGTTCCAAGTTCACATCATTTGTAACTCATGAGGGCCAGTACGAATTTTTGAAAGTGCCCTTTGGCCTCACTAACAGCCCAAGCATATTCTCACGATACATTAGTCATGTATTCGAAGAACTCTTAAGAGAAAATGTAGTAATTGTATATATGGATGACATAATTATCCCCTCCCTGGATAAACAAGAAGGCCTGGAAAAATTGAAGCACATCCTGAACACTGCTTCTGAATATGGTCTTGAGTTAAACCTGAAAAAGTGTCAATTTCTGAAGAACAGAATATTAGATTGAGCTTAATCATATTCTCAATAGGAAAACATGGGAAGAAGTGTCAAACCTAATAAAGGGTTACAAGCCAGACAAGGTAAAGAGTACTAATTTAGTGATTATATCAGTTTTGACGAAACTATCGATAGACAATCCCGCAAGGTGGTACAAGCATGTTGCTTCGGTACAACGTATAATCAACTGCACCAAATCCAGGAGTATTAAATATACACCATTCGAATTATTGATAGATATTAAAATGAGGAATAAGGAAGATTTAAGAATTAAGAGCTTTTAGAAGAAGAGTATATCGATAGCATGATGCAGGATAGGGAACAGATTAGAGAAGAAGCCAAGGCCAAAATTTTAGAAATACAGAAAGAGAATGCTAATAATTTTAATAAGAAAAGGAAAGAGGCAACCAGTTACAGGCCAGGTGACCTTGTAGCGATAGAGAGAACCCAATTCAGAACGGGCATGAACTACACCCCAAATTCTATGGTCCCTATAAAATAAAGAAGTGTATGCCTCGTTGTCGATATGAAGTTGAGAAGATAGGTCAACACGAAGGCCCGAATGTAACAAGTACAGCTGCCGATCACATGAAGAGATGGAGAAAGCCTGACGAGTAGTACTCACCCCAGTGGGTGCTGGACTTTATAACTTGTTCCTGAGGATGGGATCAAGCTCCAGGATGGCCGAAGATGTGGGATTGAGGATGCACCCAAAAGGGGGCGCAAAAAAAAAAAAAAAAAAGAAGAGAAGGAGGAGAAAGAACGACGACGACGAAAAGAGGCGGGAGTGCCAAGTTGTATTCTCCTGAATTTAATTCTAAGACGTTTTTACTCATTTTGTTTTTCTTCACGAATTCAGATAAAATTAGTTTAATTTCCACACACACACACACACACACACACACACACACACACACACACACACCAGTACACGTGTGTGTGTGTGTGTGTGTGTAAAGGTGTGTGTATGTGTGTGTGTGTACTGTAAAATTAAAAATTCTATAAACATGATTAGTTTTTGAGATATGTAAGGTGTGTGTGTGTACTGTAAAATTAAAAATTCTATAAACATGATTAGTTTTTGAGATATGTGCAATTTTAAGTTGGTATCAAAAGAATTAAGCAATTTTTAAAAATATTGATAATTTTAAATTTAATGTAATCAAATTGATGTCTTTTTTTATAGCCAAATCATCTAATTGGGTTGAAAAAGACATATCTAAAATTATCATTTCTTACTGTGTCAGATTTGATAAAAGTTCGAAAAGAATTATTACCTGTAATTAAAAAAAATCAGGAGAGAATGAAATCTCAGTCTACATATATGGAAATGTTAGAAAGGTATTTAATTATTTATATAAGCAATATTATTATTATTATTTTTTATTTTATTCATAAAATTTGCATTTCAGCAGTATGTCTTCTAAAACAGAGAAGATTAATGTGCATCAAGTTACTGAGCATATGGAGAATATAATTGATATTAGGTAATTGTTTTTATTTCAAATATAAAAAAAGATAAATTTATTTAAATAAATTTTTAATTTTAGAGAATATGATGTTCCCTATCATATAAGAGTTTCCATTGATAAAAAAATCTTTGTTGGCCATTGGTATTCAGTAAAATGCAAAGGTACTGAACCTCCAGAAATTATTAGACGAGATGATCTATTACAAACACCTGTATGTACGATTCTATACAATTTCTTAATTGTTTATTGTAAATAATTTAATAAGAGATTTTATATTATTTAGGATGTAACTGTTTTAGCTTATGATATAGAAACAACAAAATTACCATTGAAATTCCCTGATTCTAGTATTGATCAAATAATGATGATATCTTATATGATTGATGGGCAGGTAAAGTACTTTTTCAAATATTCAAATTTATAAATTAGATAGAGGATTATATTAAAAGAAAAAATTTGTAAGTTATTTTTAATTATCTTAATTTTTAAGTGAAGAATCTTCTCAAAAGTTAATGTAATTAAATTAAATGCTAACTTTTGTTATATAAAGTTAGAGGAAATTTGGTACAGATATTAATATTTGATGATGCCTATGATAATACCTTAGATATGAAATATTTATTTGACACATACCTTGATATTTATAATTTAATTGAATTAATGAGACTTAATTATTTAAGTGACATATATGGGATTAGATGTGGATTTTGTAAAATATGATACAAAATATGAAAATATATCAGTGTATCTATTTATTGGAAGACTAATGAAGGGATAATCCCAAAATGCATATCTTCCAATGTAATGAAATATTTTATTGTCAAACAGTTATAAATCTTATTAATAGCCTTAAAACAGTTAATCACTTTCATACTTGAAGGTATTATAAGAAATATCATGCATTTGGGTCACAATGATAAGTTTTCTTGTATCAAAAGTAATTAGATATTTAATTTCAATAATTCTAATAATGACTTCTATTAGGGTTGGAAAAATAAATTATATGATGAGAAAATTAGAAATAGCCAATATTCCAGTCACTTTGAATTAGAAATACCTTATTGTATATAAATATTGTTTTATATCTAATTAAAAATTTTTTAAATTTATTTTATTCGTAATTTTTCTTATGAACTTTTTGCCTATCATATTCTCAATTTTACATTTTTTATAACAGGTTATTAATAAATACAGTTAATTATGTTAATACAGTGGTCCCCGGTTATAACGCGGGTTTGTGGGATGATGATCCGACCTGCATTATAAGACAGCTGCTCTATAACCGATGGCTTCTCTTATTCTCTAATTTAGTGATTCTAAGAATAAGAGAAAGCTGTCAAATTTATCCAAGAAGGTTCATAATCTTCCTTCTTCTGCAATCCATCCTTGTATTGTTCCTTCCAGAATAATCAACTCTTATTTTATTTGTGCTTTTGAGACACCACTTTTCACTTGATCTATTATATTTAGTTTCTCCTTAATGGTGTATGATTTTCTTTTATTGTTTGCCATTGTCCATTAAATAAATTAAATATTATTAAAACAATAACTATATTTGTAAAACTTACTAGTCATGAAACAGTCACCAAAAAAAACACACGTATCAGATAAGAACTCCCACTACAAATAACCTTTTGTTTCTTTGAATACTCATGTTACCAATCGAAAATGTTTTGAAGTTGCTATCTGAAAATTTTGAATTTTTTTTTTTCAAAGATATTTTGAAATTTATATAAATTGCCATTGGAAGTATTAACATGAATTCAAATTTCTATTATTTTATCATAAATAATAATAATAGTTCTGAAAGTTTTGTTAATTTTAGTTCTGTTATTATTTAAATATTATTATTATTTATGGCGACACGAAGTTAGCAAGGTGGATGGACGTCAGTTATGTGTTGTATTATATTTTTCTCAGAATTTCTTTCAAAAGAATGGGGAACAGAAAAGACCCGTGATATATCCAAATCTGGTGGTATAAATGACAGCGTTATATCTGGGGAGCACTGTATTAAATGAAAAACATTAAAATATTAGTCTAAATAATCTTTTAAAGTATGAATATATCAAACAAATTTACATGTTGAATATTCCAATATTCATAGATCAAATGCACACAAACATTATGACAATTTTAAAATTTATTTTATTATTACTCCTATCCAGCAAAAATATAAATGATAAATAAAAGTAAGCAGTAAGCATGTTCAGTTAGATGTACTGTTACATCTTACATCCATTAACAGTACATTGTATTGAATGTGCTTATTGCATACTTATATTTAGATTTTACAGCAAGAAGTCTTATATTTTTAATATAAATGGTAAAAAATACTATATTGAAATCTTCATATACTGAAATAAAATACAGTATTTACTGGATCAATGGGTTAGATTAGTAGATAGGTTGAAAAATTATTCAAATAGATCAGGGGTGAGCAACCTTTTTAATCAAACATGTGTTTTACACACACAAATTTAGTTTTTATATTGATAAAATAATGTATAATAATCTTCATTATTGAATAAGTATAGATAAGAAAATTTTACTCATAAATTTAATTTAGCCAGTGTGCCCATTTATATATTGAATTTTAGCAAATTTATATAGTTAATTCATTCCAAAAATTTCTAAGTTGGAGACTTAATGTATAATAAATTATCATCATCATCAAATTATTATTACATATAAGAGAATAAAAAAATATATAAGGTATTCCTAAAAGATCTGGGGTTGAGGATTGGTATATTGTTTATTGTTACAGAAATATTTTTTATTTTTGTTTCCTTTTTTGGGGGCCCTTTTTTTCATAGAAGTTTATCTCCAACTTTGGAATGAGGCTTGGTTTGATCTCTGTTTGTAACTGAAATGTTTAATCCTTCACAAATGCTATACTCATCAAAACAAAGCAAAAATCCATATAAACAAGAACATTTCTGGACCCATGTTTATGTAGGCTTTTTGCTTGATGAGTAGCATCTGTGATTTAAATTGGACTGACCCTTTAGGAACATCCTGCATATACGTGTGTACGTGTGTGTGTGTGTGTGTGTGTGTGTGTGTTTTAAACACACAAATTTAGTTTTTATATTGATAAAATAATGTATAATAATCTTCATTATTGAATGATATAAATCCCAATGTGTCAATGTTTGATAATTCATTATTTTAATGAAACCTAAAATGTTGTCAATCAATGTTGTTATCACAGCCATCAAAAAGGGAAGATTAAAAAGGCACATTTTACCAAATAGAGCCAAATAATCTTTTCAGCTAACTGTGTCTGGAAAGTCAATAAATAGTCAGTCCAACATTGTAGCAATAGCAAAATATTTTATTCTCTTTTCCATTATAAATAAAAATGCAGTAGGACTTAGTTGTCCCTCTTCATTTTATGAAAAATGGGTTGAATATGGTGATAATGTAAATTGTATTTGAAATACAAGAGGGTTATAAGTTATGATTATTATAGGAAAGATGTGCTGTTTTGGGTTTAAGATTGGTCACAGTTGGTGATGATGATAGTGAGAGAGAGAGAGAAAGAGAGAGAAATTTATTGTTATTGAAGCTTGTGGTTTTACTGGATTCTAATCATCAAAAAATATATTAATTTTCCTAAGAAATAAAAATATACAAGTGATCCTCTAAGTAAAAACTTTTATATATACAATTAATCCTTGTTTAATATTGAAATTAGGTTTTTGAAAATTGCAATTATAACAAACAATATTAACCAAAACAAAAATCTCCATTAATGTTATAAATCAGTTTATGTTCTTAGAGTACTTCCTGGTATTGAAGAGATAATATTCAATATTTTTTTTTATTGTAGAATAATAGAATGAAATGAAAAAAATGCCTAATTTAATTGTAAAATAAAACAGTCATGCTTTAAGAATGAAGAACATTATTCTCTAATAATAAATAGTTTGAAATTCATAGATGTTACGTCCTTGATTAAATTTTTAATGCTACTTCTCAAATCATTTGCTAATGATTTAAGTAGCAGTGCAACTTCAGGTCCCATCATGGATCAATAGCACTCTATGAGTCAGAGTGGATTGTAGAAAATAAAGATCAAGTTGAATCCAGACTCCTCATATAAATTTTCTAAGGAATGAGATCTTAATTTGATCCAAAATAATCTAATTGAAAAGCCAAAGTGTTTTCATGCAGCAAATCCTGTCAATTGTTTTATGTGATAACATAGTCTTCATAGCTAATATTGTATAATTAAGTTAGCACTCAAATAAAATCTGATTACCTGATTTTTCTATATAACTGCTATATATTTCCATCTCATTTTCTTTCTCTTATGCAGATAATGTAAGAAAATAGAACTTTATTACTATTTCACTGAAAATTTTTAAAAGTTTTAATTTTTTAATTAATTTGATTTTTACTTACAACTTAAGAATGAAACAATATTAACTAAGGAGACAAAAAAAATGAAAACTGATTGAACAAACCTATGCCATTTTATAATTTTCAAATATTTTAAAAATTAAAATGGAAAAATTGTCTAACACAGCATTTATGAAACTGTGGTTCATACATAGGTTTATTATAAATGGTCCACAGTTAGGCAGTTTCACTAACAAAGCCATTTTTTTCCCAATACTGTGGCATAAACAACACTGTCCTATGCCACAGTGTTGGGAAAAAATATTGGAAGGGACTTATCTACGAAAAATGCCTTACTTATAAGGAAAATCTTAAGGAGGATATTATCAATAGAAGAGCTATGGATAACTTACCCACTGCTTGGGAGTTCTTGTTAAATATATAAAAACTTAGACTATAAGCATTTTATAAGTGCCACTCTGATTCATTATATTATATTTATGTCAGTGTTATATGTATGCCTTTTACTTTGCTGTACGATGTGTTTAGTTAATGTTTATATTTTATGCCTTGGTTGTGTAATAGTTCTTGTTAATGATATAACAGTGTCTGACTGGGCAATATGCTTCCTTTAGTGGATTGGTGTGCACATGTGGGATATTTATTTTTCTTGTAATCAGGGGAAAGAGTAGTGTTATCATTGTGTAGATAGGGATTAAAGGCAGTTAAGTACCTGGAGAAGTTTTCTGTTTGTTGTTTCTTCAGTCTGTAGTTTACTGATGATGATGGGTTAACATCTAAAGGTGCTTTATGATAAATAAGTATTTTGTTGTGAGTTATTTTGTATTATTTATTTAATCATAAAATAATAATTTAAATTCTGCCATGAAATAATGGATAAAAATGATCTAGAATGCTGTAATTAGTTGATAATTACTTCAACTAACTGACAGTTGTCAGAATTTTTCTTCAAATTCAAGCATTATAATTAAAATAATTTTATTCATGAACTAAATACTTTTTAATCAATAAAATTCTTTTTTGTCTTTTCTTATACATTTTTTCCAGTATTTAGAAAAGTATGATTAAAAAATAGAACTATCACTTGATGACAATGGTTTCTTGTTTAGAAATAATAATCTATTAAATATTGCATAATAAAATATCAGATATTAATTAAAAAATTGTCCTATGAGATCATTATGTTGAATAATTCTTATCCAACATTATGATCTCATAGAACAAAATAGTGTATCTGAGAATAGAAGTTTAATGAAAGATACTGAATAATTTTGTGAATTCAATAAGATATGGTAATATAAAATTGGTTGCATTAATGTTACTTTATACATTTTCAGTCTCCTGTATAAATGCTGACTCCACAGGGTATAAAAGGGACAGTTTCCTCAGTGTAAATTTGAATATGGGCACAAAAATGGAGTAAATTGAGTGTTTACTTTTATTTTATATTTAAGAGTGCAAACATTATAAATAATAAAAAAAAATTATACTGTATATATTTAGTGTATATGAAAATATTTTTCATTACAATTACTATCAAAATGATCATTCATTTTTTGTATAATTTTTTATGAAAAGCTACATTAATATTGATAACTCATACTTATGATATGGTTGATTATAAAACAAATTGAAATGATGCAGTTCATTTATCATCATCAACAGTTCAAAACACTCCAAGTTCTCACCCATCCTGTACTAAAAAATAAGAATACAAAGCACTTATATAAGTAAAAAATTTTAAGACAAATATTTTAAGCTTAAAAATAGTAGATCATCCTCAGCCAAATATAAAACAAATATATTTGTACTATTTATGTTCAACTGAGATGGCCTATTGTTTTTAGGCTTAACATATTCTTATTAAATTTTTTACTTGTGTTTTGTTTTATCACAAAACATTGTTTTTCAATTTTAAACTGATATAAGCATTATATTTCTGTCATTCTATTATTATTATAAATTTCATATAGATTGTTTGACTAATATAATTATTAATTTTTTTAATAATGAATAGAGGAAAATATTTTAATTGAAAATAAATCCTAACAAAAGTTAAAAAAATAACTGATATGGAATTATATATATTATACATCCAATATTTTGAAATTATAATGAAAATTAAACAAATATTAAAAAATAATTAATTTAATCAACATAAATTACCTAGCATGAAAAAATTTGCAGGAAGACTCTTTTCAGTCAAATTATTGTATGTTAAGTCTAATACTTCTAACTGTGCAAAACCACCAAATCCTCGAGGAAGTGTAAGAAGGCGATTCATACTATAAATAAAGAATTAAGTAAAAAATCATGCAAAATATTAATTTTTTAGCAGTTTACTGCTTTCCTATTTTTTATTTTATACAAGTTGATGAAAATTTCTTCTATATCAAGCTCTTTTACAGAAAATATATTAAGTTTCAAACAATGATAGAATAAAATTTTTCAGCTTTTGATGTGATTTATTTGAGGATTATTAATTTGTATATAAAATTTTATCAGTTTTCCTATTAAATATGTAAAGAATCAATAATAATATTTGTAATAGCAAAATTATTGGGCCATTGTAGTTGCTATAGGGAAAAAAGTGATTTGGTTTACCTATTGCCAGTACACAAGTAATTATTATTGTATTACTATTCTAGAAATTTGAGAATATTAAATGGAAATGACAAGAAAATACAGATACTTCTTGAATTCAACTTTATATGAAAAATTTTAACAAATTAATTTTCAAGAATAATTCTATATAATGCACAAAATTCATTCTTAAGTCTAAAAGTCAGTAGTTGAAATTAATTCTTAATGATATTGAATACTAAATATAGGGCATTTCCATAACTCAGAGAACAAATCAAATAGTGAATTCAGGATAAAATTTTAAGACAAAAATATAGAGAGAAAATATTGTATTAATGATCTCATTTTTGAGAAAAATATATTTCAAATATAACATCACTTTTGGTTTTCTATAATGATAATATTGGTCATTTGTAACAAGATATATAAATTGCCTATATCACTAAGTCAATGACAAATAAATAGAACGAAGTACGAAGTATTTATTTCTAAAGAACGAAGTACTTTCAGTAAAATAGTGTAAACGATGATGATGGTCTAGCTGATAGACTGAAATTACTTCGTTCTTTAGAAATAAAATTTAGAAATAAAAAAATTTAAAAATAAAATTAGAATATAAGAATTATAGAATGCCTTCTTATGTACTGTAGAACTAAAGATGGACCATAATCAGGTCTGAAAACGTTTTTCTTGATTAATAAAATTAAGAATACCTTGCTTAGAGTGCTGTTATAACTTTATTTCTTTAGAAATAAATACGTTTTGAAGTCACTACTGCCGTTAGTGCTATTTATTCGTCATTGATAATATTGGTGTTTTTAATATGATTTATAAATGAATATAGTTAACTAATTAATTGGTAGAATTTTATTCATTATTAAGGTTTACTGAACTTTATTGTAGTAAAATATTTTCAATTATAGGTATCCCTCAGTTTATGAAAGTTATCGGTGCATTAAAACTGTTAATTAAATAAAAATTCTTAAATCAGAAACTCATTTCCCAATATATTCCAATATAAAAATTTTTAATTGGTTCTTGGATACCAAAAAGTCTCTGTCATTTTATCTACTGATGTTAAAGCATTCCAAAAGCATTAATATAAATATAATTATAGAAACTATAATTTAATAGTTTATGATAGTTATTATCTATTTAGCATATTTCTTGTCATTGAATTTTGAATTTCACAGCCACTAAATGCCAACTGATTTTCAAATTTCAGCAAATATAGCAATAAGCATGTGTAATCATTTCTATTTTTATTTATTAATATAAAAATTACAAAATTTCATCAAATATTGCATTATATTTATACAATTCTCAAAAATCTTCATTCTGCTAAATTAATGATAAAATAAATTCAATTTTCTTGATTTTTAAAATTCAAAGAAAACTTTCTACGTTTTTACTTTCAATTTTGTAATAAACTAGTGCAAATTGTAGGTAGAACTAAAGCATTTATTAAAGTCAGTAGATTATTACAAACTGTAGTGCTTTCAACTTGAAAAAGTAATTATCAGCAACAGAAATACACACAGATTACGGCTCAAATGATATAGAACATAAAATAGAGCACAGTTTGAAAAGCCAAATATATAAAGGTTTATACTAAATCATAACCATGTCAACCCATTAAACAGGATTATAGAAATTAACCTGCCTTACCTAATATGCTAAATTTATAATATAAGAAAACTAAAATATGATAATTAATATGTAATACAGATATATGTATGTATATAATGTCATCAGTCTGTATTTGTTGCTGCAAAGAATAACATTACATGCACAAACAGATGCTAAGTTATAAAAATATGGAAATACAGATACAGCATATTTATGCTTGGTGATAGGCAAAAAAATAGATTAAAAAAAATGTAAAGTATAACTCATCATGCATGATTCTCTAGCAGTTATAACCAAGGACTTGGTACCACTTCTGGCAGATTTTAGTTCATCATGAAAACAGTATTTGTTCATTCACTATCTTCAACACTTCTATCCTAATTTCTTGTATATCTGTACAGAATTCACTACTTGTGCTCAGTTCCAATCTATTATCAGCTGTATTCTACAAAACCTTTTTGTCAAGTCTGTAGACTTAGTACCATTCATTTTGTTCTTTATAAGTCTGTATTCATGTTCCTTATTATATTTCTTATGTATTAATTCTTCTCTTCCTGCATTCATATTTTTAGCAGGCACTACATAGACTCCAGAAAAAGGATCTTTTGATGGTTTATCCTTTTCATATCTAATACTACTGTATATTGACCCACTATAATGGAGTTCCACATTGAGTTTCTTTTTCAAAGATCTATATATATATATATATATATACTATATAAAGATGGATCATATGCAGTTTGCTTACTAAACCTTTATAATCCTACAAAACAATGGATACTTATAAGTTTAAAAATAAAAGGAAAAAGCCAAAAGACTGCTGATAAATTTGAGCAATCTAAATGTTTTTGTTAAATTTCATTTTGAATTTTTATTCAATTTTAATTTTGAGGTTTAGAGTGAAGTTTGGAGAAAGGTATGATTTAAAAAATGAGATTGATTTAATTATAAAAAATATATAATTATAAACTAGCAAGTTCTGTTTCCTGCTTTAAGTGCTTGTGATTTCTTGTATAAAAAATACTTTAGAATAGCTCAAGACAAAAAGGATTGCTTCATCTTTTGGATGTGGGATAACATAATTAACTGAAATAATTATGCTCTGTATAGTAATTTTAGTATATTTTAATTTTCTCTATAGGAATCATGAAAACATGTTTTATATATGCATTTTTCACTCCTGAAATGAATACTTATATCAATTTTTATAATGAATCAAAGTACAGGAATCTCTTGACTTAAGTGTGAAATGATTTAACTCAGTATAACCTATGTCATTTTTTTCCTACATAAAATTTATTAATCAAAGTGAGAAAATTCATCTCTACATTCTATTATGTTGCTTTAAGGCATCAATAAATTGATATCTAAGTTGCAAATAATTTGCATTTCACATTACATATAAGCTGTTTTACCTCCAACCAATACTTGTCTAATTCAGTCCATTGATCCAGAATACAAATTTGATCCTGGAGCCTCTGGATTGAAAGCCAAACTGTATCCATCAATTTATAGTGAAGGGTGATCAACCATTTAGAAACATGTTATACTTCATTCTGGGAGATTTTGGAGTTCTAGATCATATATCCACAATTTTTTTTAAGAAAATATGGGTCTGATTTGTTGAATTTATAATTAATTTTACTACAGATATATGTAACCTCCAGTGAATCAATTGCTCTTTAGTTAGCTTTGATAGGAAAACAAAATAAAAAGTGATGATCTCAACACAAGTGCAAGAAGCTTATGATAAGTTATAGACAAACCAACAAAATTCATCTGGAAAAAAGTCATTTATATTCAGGGTTCAAATTACAGTCCAAAAGTCAATTCTGTTACCTAGGCAATAAAGAAACACCAATGTTATGGCAACAAACTTCATTTTGAAGTTGATTCTAAGGATGCTTTTGAGATGATGTACTCCCATAACAGAGCTCAAACTTGATGATATTATTGAAATTCAGAAGCAAAGCATGCTTGAAAGATCTGATTTTAACCTGATCCTACAGATCAAATTATGACAGTCTGAAACTGAAGGGATTGGATTCTTTGAAGCAGTATTGAGATTCTTTAAGACATTGATTTGAATGATTAATTAAAAGCAACAACAAGGCAAGAAATAAAGAGAATATTTGCTTCTTTTTAGGAGATTCTATTAGAAAAGAGGTATTTATCTGCAAGGTTGTTTTTGGTTTTGTTAAGCACTGATCAAAAAATTGTTTATTGCAATTTCCATTATTAGATTTTAGCAATTATCCAGATGCTCTGGCTATACTTCAGCAGAAAATGCCCATTCTTCCTTAAACTGTCATTTGATTTATTGGATTTCATATTTTTTGTAAATCTTTCATAAGTACAGAATAAGAATATATGTTTTTCTTAGCATAATTATTCTGGACCAAAAATTTTGAACATTTTAATATTGCATTTTATGGAAAAATCAGTTTTGATTTACATCATCTTGAATAATGTTGCTGGTCTTAGTCCATCTACGATGTAACTTTAGTGGATTCCTGTATATTGGCATTAGCAGTATCTGTAGTATTATATTAGATATAACATGCCTCATTTCCTAATGTTTTTAATTTTCTATTCATTAAATATAACATATTAAATCCTAAATTATTATAATTTGAATATATTTGTTAGATGGAATCATAAATTGACAAGTAAATTCAATGATTGCAAAACCATTAGCTATTTCTAATTAATAAAAGAATTTGACTTATATAAATATATATATATATACAGTCAAATCTCTTTAAGCCGCCCCTCTATTAACCGCCACCCTCGTTATTTGCCTGACGAAAGCCAATAACAAATCTCCTCCTATATGTTAAAACATGAAATTCCCTCTATAAACCGCCACCTCACTAATCGCCAACCGC
>AYEL01077035.1:0-13854 GCA_000484575.1 Olivierus martensii
CTTCGCAAAGGGTACTGGACAATATCAAAGTTGAAGAGTTCCAGAGATGCTTCAAACAGTGGGAAAAAAGACTTGACAAGTGCATCGAATCTAATGTAGAGTACTTTGAAGATGACTGAAGGAATTTTGTAAAAAAGTTAATAAATAAGGTTTTTATACAAAAAATCCGGTTTTTTTTGGGTCCCTCCTCGTATATATGGAAGAATTTGGAAATATGAAAGAATAAAAATTGATCATTTGTAAAATTTATTTCTGCATTATGTTTTATAAATCTAGATGTAATAAAATAAAAACCAAAATAATGATTAACAAAATTAAAATACTATCTGAATGTTCATATAAACATCAAAAAATGAAAATGATGATTCAATCTAATTAGAATAGGCTGTTGTTTAATATTTTACAGATGAAAAACAACAAAAGGATCAATAACTACCAAGTCCTCCTGAATTCAAATATAGTATTCTCCCAATTATTTGGGACTGGATTATCCAGGATGCAGATTAACTGGAATTCCTCTGCAACCCCCAAAGTGATGTTTAATTATCAATGTTTTATTTTAGTGATGATATCTGAAAGATTTTTTAAATTCCCCAGATTCATTTCTTTATTACAGTGGATTCCGCTTAATTGGGACACGGCGGGCCAAGCCATTTTGTCCCAATTAAACAAAGTAATAATAACTTCTAAAATAAAATATGTAATTCATAGGTAAATAAATAATAGGTAAAAAATACTTAGGTAGCTATTTTAATTATTTATTAAAATAGGTACCTAATTATTAGTTTTTTACCGATGTTAAAAAATAATACTTAGGTAGCTATTTTAATTATTTATTAATAGGTACCTAATTATTAGTTTTTTACCGATCTCCAACTTCAGTACTGGGCCGCTGATATTCATGCCTACCCCGCTAACTATAGAAATCCATTGATCTAATGCTTCTTCGACTTCTGAATCCTTTCCATCACCAATTAAGTGTTTAAATTTTGTATTAGTTTATTAGTTTGGTTTTCGTTCTTTGAGATTTGTCCCAATTATGCGGCTGTCCCAATTAAGCAGAATCCACTGTATATCTTACCTAATTGATCATCAAAATTAGAATTAAATTAAAACTACAAATATTGCAATAATTTCTTGCTGCAAATAAAAACATTTCTGGTTTCCTTTTTAAATAATAGAATATTTGAATATATATATTTATGCAAGTATTTTTTAATATTAAATGCATATTATCTATAGTTTCAAATTTTTTTTTGTATTTTGTAGATAATTTGGAGAATCAATTATCTAGAGTAATTAATTTCCTGATTACCACAGTTAATTGGGAGTCTACTGTATCTCATTCCACCTCAACACATTTGTAGATGAAGCTGAGAAGATTCACAAATGATCTAAAATGTTACTGCCCATTATTAGTTAGTTTTGTACTTACTAATAATAAATTGTTTTATTGCTTAATGCCTGTTTAATAAACTGTGTCATGTCTATGTTTAAGTTTTATGATATTTAATAATAAATATGATAAATTTTTTAAAATAATGAATTAAAATTTATTTTAAAATAAAATAAATCATATAATGAAAAATTCTTTCTCTACTGAATACAAATATTTACAGAAAAACAAATTACTTGTAATTAGAATTTTACTTTATATATTTATTGTAAATTAAAATTTTAACTACAGGTAATTTGTTAATTTATTGTATTTATGACAAATTAAATTACAGAATAATGCTTAAATGATGATAAATTTCAATTTAGTTTTTTAAGATAAATTATTTATATACATACCCAAGATTTAAAATTTTTAATTTTGGTAATGAAGAAATTGATGTAGGCAATTCCTGAAATTAACCACATAATAAAAAACAATGAAATTCATTCAATGCATAATTATATAATTTAAAAATATGTCTAAGAAGTTTGTTTATTAAAACATCTAGAAATATCATTTATAATGAATAAAAATTTCTGCTTTAGTCATGTAATTAGTTTTATAGGAGTATTTTCAAATTTCTGCATTATATATTTGACTAAATATTATACTTTAACAGAATATTTATTTGATTTGATAATATATTACAAAAACATACATGTAATAATATAAATAATGAATTAATTAATTTAATATGCATTTAAATCAATATACAGCCATTCCCTGATTTATGTAAGGGTTACATAAATCAGGGAACAAGTTGGATTTTATATAAATTAGAAAAATAAATTTTAATAAAAATTCTGGATTTAAAACTCCTGAAACTAAGTGATTACAATGATTGCACCTATATAATATTATTGTATCATATTATTCCTTAATTGAAAATCAGACAACTCTGGAATAATATTATGATAGTAATATGATACTTAAAATCAACAAATAACACACAAAACATAAATAGATCAAATAACATGAGCATCAGTATTGTACACCAACATGTTTGGATTTGTAACTTGCAAATATAATAGCTATTTATGCTATATATTTTAAAAAATTAAATTATGGAAAATATTTTATGTAAAGTTAAATCATATATTATGTAAGTTGGGGAGTAGCTGTACTTAAACAATATAAATTTATCAGTTAAATTAAATTAATGATCCTCAAGCAGTTTAATCCAGCAACAGGCAAACTTTTGTTCCAGCTGCTGTATCATATCAATGAAATATATAAGTTTTAAGTATGGCTGTAGACTATATCATGTTTTTTCATTCCTTTAGTTATTACAAAGAAAATAAAGCATGTCAACATATTATTTATTTATGAAATTAATAGTTAGTATTTTGAAGATTATCTGGAGAATCAATTATCTAGAGTAATTAATTTCTTGACTACCCCAGTTAATTGGGAGTCTACTATATCTCATTCCACCTCAACACATTTGTAAATGAAGCTGAGAAGGCTCACAAATGATCTAAAATATTTTACATGTTTTCCACTGTAGGCAAGGAACTTTTGCTCTTTTCCAGAAAATCTTTCTTCATTTTCTCTTTGGTCTATAATCTCTATAACAGAAGGTTGAGCCCCATTCCCCAAAAGAGTTTCAGCTCTTTCTCATCATATTTTTAAGATATATTTCTCACATTTGCCATTCCCCTACCAGGTTTCCAGATTGAATTAAATCATGATTGCTATATAGA
The DNA here is from genome assembly GCA_000484575.1 of Olivierus martensii. Taxonomy (NCBI): domain Eukaryota; kingdom Metazoa; phylum Arthropoda; class Arachnida; order Scorpiones; family Buthidae; genus Olivierus; species Olivierus martensii. The sequence continues at coordinate 3,142 of AYEL01077035.1, forward strand.
ATATGAGAAATTTAAACAGTAAACTTTTACTGGCAATTTAATTGTTATAATGTGTAAAAGTTTTTCTTTTTGATAAGTTATTTTTAATTATTTAATGATTTTAAAAATAAAGTTTTATTTTTTTATGTATTTTCTTTCAAATCAAGTTTTAAAATTTTCACAGTAAAGTTCAATAATAATAGAAATTTTTATTAAATTTATGTAAGATCAAATTTTTGATAATATGCTAAAATGCTAACAACCATATTTTATGTTAAGTGATAAAAGAATTTTTTAATATTATTTTTATAAAGATAGTTTACAATGGTTTTACAAAAAGTTCAGCATGGAAGTATTACAATAAAATTAATTGAGAAGCTGCTTCATATAAATAATGTTGCATATCTTCAAGACATATGGCAAATGTGTATATGAACATGATGAAACATTTGAAAAAAAAAAAACCTAAAATATATTTTATTGAAACCAAAGAAACAAATCAAACTAACATAATTGAAAAGCCTGAAATCCTCAGCAGACAATAATTTAATTACTCAATATTTACAGTATATAATATACTGGCAAATGATAATGATAATGGCAAATAAACATAACATATTACATTCTTAAATGATTACAAATAAATCAAGTTTTGCAGATTTCACAAAATCTTTTTTGACTCATGCAGAAATTTCCGATCTGGATAGGAAAGTATTGATATCAGTTATAATCTTATTTCTCAAAATACAGTAAATCTTTGCTCAGCATGGATTTGCAGAATGCAATTTTGCACATATGCATTATCTTAATTGTTTCCATTTAATTTGTCTAATGCTAGAATTTCATTCATATGTCGTATGCTAATGAGAGTGTGGGTATCTGCAACGATACCCACACGGTCATCAGCATTAAGCAGGGTTGCCAGATGCGCACATGGGTATCTGCAACAATACCAATGCGTGCATCTGGCAACTCTGCTTAACGCTGCCCGCAAGCTGAGTGACCCAAGCCGAGTTGTGATCATTTCAGTCTCATTTCAGACCCAAGCCGAGTTGTGATCATTGTCATCATAAACCGAGTTGTGATCATTTCAGTCACATTAGCAGAGCTGTAATCACATATTTATCAGTGTTTATCCTCTTCTCTTTCATATGTCGTATGCTAATGAGAGTGTGGGTATCTGCAACGATACCCACACGGTCATCAGCATTAAGCAGGGTTGCCAGATGCGCACATGGGTATCTGCAACAATACCAATGCGTGCATCTGGCAACTCTGCTTAACGCTGCCCGCAAGCTGAGTGACCCAAGCCGAGTTGTGATCATTTCAGTCTCATTTCAGACCCAAGCCGAGTTGTGATCATTGTCATCATTAGCAGAGCTGTAATCACATATTTATCAGTGTTTATCCTCTTCTTTTGCATTTGTATTTCTTTTAATTTCAAAAATTTAATATGATATCTAAGAAGAAGAATGAAGATGACAAAGCAGCAAAAAAGATGCAAAGTTTTGACATTATCTCAGAAAATTGAAATTTTAGATAAGTTGAAAAATGGTACACGTGTTTCATCACTTGCAAGAGAAGAAACTATAAACAAATCAAGCATAAGAACACTTTATGAGAGGCACTGAAAACTTCTGCACTCCTAATCTCAAAACTTTTAAAGAGTTGCGTCAGTCATTGTCCTAAACAAAAATCACTAGCTTTTTAAAAAAATAATTGTATCACGTACCTACTTATTAATCAGTAATAAAAATCCTTTCAATTAACATTTGTTTAAATTTTCCCTTTTTAATTACAGCAATATTTAGGTTTGTTTAATTATACACTTTCTTATTGAACTATACATAACATATTTTTTCCATAGAAAGTTAACTTTGTGGAACACGATTTTGCCGTGTGTGCAATGTACAGACCGCGACTTTGCAAGTTAAATAATCATTCATCACAAGGCACTAAAAAAAAATGAAAAAGTACTCTCCCTTGTGGATAATCTGTCTGTGAATATCTATGAAACCCTACTTAAGTTAAAACATATGTATATCAGAGCTTACATTATACAGTTTTAGTGTGTCTTGATGTAACACTAAAAATTAGTTAAATTAAAAGAATAATCATATAAATTGCATGATAAAGCAGCCACTTGCCATCTTGGAGGATCTAGATTCAATTCCAATTTCCATGCCTCCAGTTTTTCTGGAAGGATCCAGTTCAGGTGTAGTTCGTTACCTAAAAATTATTTTGTTTCAATGTTTAAATGTAGATCTACATATGTTGGATGTATGTAAGTTAGGGACTGCCTGTTACTTTAAACATAGATATCCTATATTTTGAATTGTTCACAATAATAATTACAGCACTATAACAAGAGAGAGTAAATGAATATTTATTATAACATTTATGATAAATTTCAAATTTTTGATGAAATTTTGAAATTGATTAAAAATGTTAAATAAAGGTTATTTATTATTTATTCTCTCTTGTTATAGTGCTTATTATGATGGCAAATATACATTTGACTGCATATGTTTATTTTAATATCCAAATTTGCAAATTCTATATTGAAAAATTCAAATGATTGTAAAACAATATTTCAATATACAGGGTGCGCCAGCTAAATCTGGACAAAATAAACAGTTTAAGTAAACAAAATTTTATTTAACAAAAAGAATAAAATTATCAAAATTATCATTTGCACCTGCCTTAGAGGATCCATATTCTTTACCTCAAATTTTTCAGGAGAGGTCTAGACCCAACCTGTTGAATTCTATCCTTCGACCTTTGGTTGACCCCATCATTGGTGATGCTCAGCCTATGATGGACTTTAAAAGTAGCCTCTGCCAAAAACATTCTATGTGCATTTTGGCAGCTTAAGTAAAACTAACTTAATGTATGCACACCCAGCCAACCCAAGTATTCTATAGGCCAGTGTTTCTCAAACAGTGCACCCGTGCGCACTGGTGCACTCTGAAAAGTAGCCAGGTGCACCCCAAGCAAATGAAAATAATTTGATTTTTATACAGAATGCATCAGCTAAATCCGGATAAAATAAACAATTTAATTAACAAAAAGAATAAACTTATCAGAATTATCATTTGCACATTAATTTGGGATCCCTTTAGCATTGCATATATATGTTAGGGAAAACTTAATTTTGATCATTTACATGTTTCCAGTTGTTCTTTAATATCACTCTCAATTTCCAGAAGATACAGGGTGCGCCAGCTAAATCCGGACAAAATAAACAATTTAATTAAACAAAATTTTATTTAACAAAAAGAAAAAAATTATCAAAATTATCATTTGCACATTAATTTTGGATCCCTTTAGATTAAAATTACTCAATGTAATTCCCTTCTGCCTCAATTACTGCCTCGATCCTCGACTGGAAACGATGATATACCCTGCTTGTCCAAGTTTGAAAACGCTGCCTCAATAGCGGCCTGGAGAGATGCCACATTAGGTAACGCCTGCTTGTCCAAGTTCGAAAACGCTGCCTCAGTAGCGGTCCGGAGAGATGCCACATTAGGATGTCTCGACCTATTAGAGACCCTTTCGACAACTGCTCCATACGTAATAGTCCAAAGGAAGAAATCTGGACTGTTAGGAGGCAGAATTCTTTAGACCAAAACGTATCCTCAGACCAAAACATATTCACGTTGTCTGACAACCAGTTTTGCACTAAATGTGAAACATCGACATTGTCTGACAACCAGTTTTGTACTAAATGACTGATGTGCGCTTTGTCTGATAACCAGTTTTGCACTAAATGACTGGTCTGTGCAGGTGCACCGTCCTGCTGGAAGATGTAGGGTCTCCCGGAAGCCACAGTTTCCATCCCATTCAAAACATATCGATGTTGTCTGAAAAATAATCAATCAGTTTTGCACTAAATGACTGATGTGCGCAGGTGTGCCGTCCGTTCCATTCGTAATAGTCCAAAGGATTCAAATCTGGACTGTTAGGAGGCAGAATTCCAGACCAAAACATATTCACGTTGTCTGACAACCAGTTTTGCACTAAATGTGAAACATCGACATTGTCTGACAACCAGTTTTGTACTAAATGACTGATGTGCGCCTGACAACCAGTCAGACAACATGGACATGTTTTGGTCTGTTTTTTGCACTAAATGACTGATGTGCGCAGGTGCGCCGTCCTGCTGGAAGATGTAGGGTCTCCCGGAAGCCACGGTTTCCATCTGTTTCACTATTGTTGTAAGAACATGCAAGTAAACCTCTTTTGTTACGGTTTCCCCCTTCCAAAGACATGCGGTGGCATGACGTCACCTTCACCGGAAACAACAGCTAGGATGTGAACACTGGCCGGAAACTTTGTCCTAGCTATTACGGGGACATCTTCAAGGTCATAGGTAATCCAACGGTCATTTCTCCGGTTTACTTTGGCATCAACAGCAAAAATTTTCTCATCAGAAAAAAATCTGATCCGTCCTGCAGCTTCATTCTTCATTGAACACAGAAGCAAGTTGCAGCAAGCAACTCTTTGTTTTAGCAGCATCAGACAGCATCTGTCCTACTTTTATGATGTAGGACTTGTACCATAGGTCCTCTTCTGCAATTCGATGCATTGTGTCCTCACTTACACCCAATGTTTTTGCCAACTGCCTGAGAGATTCCCTGGGTCCTCTGAGATGAGCTCTTGAGCTCTTTGGACAACTTCCGGTGTCCATGACGATCTCCTCCTGGAATGACTCTTCCTTGCTGGGTTGGCAGAACCTTCTTCAGACTTCTCTGAAGCCGCATATCTAGCAGCAACATCATAAACTGTCGATCTTGGAGAGTTAAAGAACCGAATTATTTCAGAAGGTGAATGTCCAGCGTGAAGGCCTTCTATTATCGCTGCTCTCCAATTATATTCTGCACTCGATCTTAACTGATCAGCTATTTTGTACTTATTCTCAAACGCATCGTCTGTCTGGCTTACTAAAACATCAGCAGCATCGTAGTGCTGACGTAAAATATGGCAGAAAATTTAATTTGAAATTTGTCCAGATTTAGCTTGCGCACCCTGTATTAATGACGTAACCCCTGCATTCGGCAAGGGTTTACTGTATTCAGAAATTATCTTTGTTGATTATGTAACTTTTTGGTATAAATTCAATTTACCTACTGCATGCTTACAACTGACTGATTAACACTCAATGTATAATATTTTTTCTGCAATTTATTTTTCATGAATTTTTCAGATAAAAGAAAGCAAAGATAAATATCTTTGTAAAAGCAAGTCAACATTTTATAAGATCTTTTTCAGGGAAAATAATAACTATGTAGGCATGGGATAGATAAGTAGAAATTTTATCATTTAAAATAATAAAATTATGTAAAATAATTTATTTAATAAACCATTTTCATAAGTATGTCAGAAAATAATGACATTTCTGTTACAAACAGAAGCAGCATTGAGACTAAATATGATATCCCTATTTTGAAAGCCTTTCAAAATGCAAATTCTTTTTCATGTAAATTATAAATTTTATTGTTTTCTTCTTCCTTATTAAAAGTTTTTCACATGTCAAAACAATTTATTAACTCTAAATATTTATTTCAGGTGGCAATTTGTAGCATGAAAAAATAACCAATGCAATAATATATTTTATTTATAATGATATACCATTTTCTACAATTGAAGGAAGGGAATTCAAATATTTACTAAGATTGTTCATCTGTATAAAATATCAAGCAAAGATTATATAAAACAAAAAATTGATAATAAATATTTGTTGTATGTAGATGTATTCATAATTATCTAATAACACTTTTAAAAGAATCATTTTATAGCTTCAATTTTAAGTATTTTCTCACTTTATTTAAAAAGATTAATAATTTAGTTTTATAGCAAGTTTATGCATTTTATTTAGTTGCCAGTTCACACAAAATATTTTTCATATAGAAAATATTCTGGAAATTAACAATTATTCATTCCTAAAATGACTTATGGTTTAACAAAATTCAGAATAATAATTTTTATTTACAACAAATTCTCAAGAACCTTTATGTTACAGGATTCACTGATATAAAATTGCTTTGAAAAATAAGTACCGTTTATACTCGAATATAAGCCGATCTATGTATAAGGTGACCCCCGACTTCAGAGTTTGAAAATCGGCAAAAATGCATAACCCATGTATAAGCCTACCCCCAGACTTTAGCACTTAAAATTTGATAAAAATTTGAAAACAATAAATTACATGATCTTTGATTTTTAGTTACCAATATATTAATGCCATTTGCCAAAATAAATATTTTATTGAAACTTTAAATATACACATATAAAATATATTATTATAATATAGATATCTATATATCAATTTAAAAACTAAAATTTTACTTTACCCGAAGCGATTGAGCACGTCACGCCGCCAACTCCAATCTGCATTTGTATAAGTGCATGAAATAGGCGACACGTGCTGCATGATGTGACGCGGTGCAGAAATTCTCGACAATAATCCAGCTAAAGTGATCCATGTCACGCCGCCAACTCCAATGTGCATTTGTATAAGTGCATGAAATAGGCGACACCGTGCTGCATGATGTGACGCGGTGCAGAAATTCTCGACAATAATCCAGCTAAAGTGATCCAACACAGCGCGCCTACATAAGACTCTTGGATTATTGTCGAGAATTTCTGCGTCGCCTATCTGATGCACTTATATAAATACAGGTTGGATTCTGCAGCGTGACGCGCTCAATCGCAACAGGTAAAGTAAAATTTTACTCTGAAGCGAGATTGATTGGTGTATGACATTATTGTTAGGATGATGTAGCTTCAGAAAATATCAAGTTAACGAATAGTAATAAATTTTTATAATTTACATAAAAATATTTTCTTTTTATTGTTGTTATAACTGTTTTCTTTTTTAAGAAAAGTTCATATTATCACAAAAAAAATTTCATTAGAATACGTCTACAACACAGACTCCCAAGAGACCATTCAAAGTTTCATTTTCCCTATAGTTGAGTTGAGTTCGTATTCAAATCTTTGATCATATTTTAAAATGAGTGGATCACCCTAACGATGATGTCATATACCATTAGGCCCTGCGCCCACATGCAATTATCAGTCGGTTAACTATTTAATTGCAGGAGTGACAATAAATGACTTCTATGAGATTGTGCCCACTAGCAACTCTTTTGTTAGTGGATTAAATAGTTTGTGACTTGTCACAAATTAAACGGTCATCTAACTAGATGTGACATATAGCTTTGTACCAGTCTGTGCCCAGTTGCAGCCAAACAATTATACAAACCAGTACGAATATATCTGGACGAAAATTTGTCATTTGCTTTTGAGTTTTTGATGGGTTACATAAATAGGTAAGTAAAACATAAAACTAGTTTCATATTTATAATATGTGTAAAAATGAATATTCTTACTGAATACATTACTATTTGATTAAATAACCATAAAGAAATACACATTGAATATATTGTATTTACTAGTAAGAGGAAATGGATACCGATGATTGGACTGAAAAATTTATAGAAACAGTTTATTATATAGGACTGGTTTAGACTGAAGTCATGAAGGAACATTCTAATAGGAGTTTAATCACTCAACTTTGGACAGAAGTTTGCCAAACTAAGATAGAAAATTGGTATAACCTGACTCCAGAAGAAAAAACCTTAAAAGGTAATATCAAGATATAAACATCTGAACTCCACAGGTGGTGGCTTGAGGACATGAATTACATTAGCAGATAATTGTGAAATATTTAGACCAGCTTAAAGGGGATTAGTATTCCAATTAAACTTTTGATAATGTGTTTACTTCCTTTGTCTCTTTGTTCTTCATCCATTACAATTTAGTAATAAATTTAATACACCCATACCTTGCTATATGGCCACTCTTTATACAGCATTTTGCTATAATGGCCTTTTTTAATTATGGCACTTTTTCAATTTATGGCCCACAATGTTTTGTTATACAGCCAAAAAATAATGCTGTACTGATAGCAACCTTCTGTTTACTCGCTCCATGAGAGTTCCAATTTCTCCCTTTAGGCAGTGATGCTACATTCTGCCTCACAAAAAAACTGTTGGACCAATATTTTAAACTGGGTCAATCCACAACAGGGGAAAGTGATGATGGCAGCATATTATAGCTTATTGATTCTTTATGTTAATGTTCATATCAGATTAAAACAGTATTTAAACATTTTATTTTATGTTTTTTATTATATACATATGTGCATATGATTTCTTTTGTTTTTTATTAATAATTTATATATTTATTTTTTGAATTTCTGTTTATTATTACTTGTTTTGTATTTTTATTTACACAAATCAAAATAATAATGTGAGGCTGCCGCAACGTGTCGCTGTCGTCGAAAATCAATAAAATGTCAGAAAGTTAGAATAGCCGAAATCTATCGCGTGAGTAAGAGGCACGGAGCTCCAGGTTCGGAATAAGAGAGCCAACTCTTGAGTAACAATTAGAAATAAAACGTTTATTTAACAATTAAAGTAATATAAGCTAGATCTACAATAACGATTAGAAAGAGAGATTCGAACGATTATAGGACTAGTCAAACGAACCTAACTCACCGTAATTATGATGCCTAAATTTATCTGAGGAAATAGAGTCTTTGGTGCGTTGATCTCACTGTCGTTGGATGTAGAGTGAAGTTACAGTGACAGGTAGATGACCGGACCATCGCACTTTATAGGTACGACTTCTGTAATCAGGATGGAGGAAGATGTCTGGGTCCAGGATGTAGCAACTGTACTTTATCTCAATGCCCAAATTATTAATTGGTGTTTGGTTCCTTCGTCGGTTCCCCGAGCGGGCGGATCTGATGGTGAACGTAAATGTGAGGCTGCCGCAAGGTGTCACTGTCGTCGTCGTCGAACACAAACGTCAGGACTGACACCAGGAGCAGTTTAAATGAAATCGCACTTTATAGGTACGACTTCCGTAATCAGGATGGAGGGAGATATCCGGGTCCAGGATGTAGCAACTGTACTTTATCTCAATGCCCAAATTATTAATTGGTGTTCGGTTCCTTCGTCGGTTCCCCGAGCGGGCGGATCTGATGGTGAACGTAAATGTGAGGCTGCCGCAAGGTGTCACTGTCGTCGTCGTCGAACACAAACGTCAGGACTGACACCAGGAGCAGTTTAAATGAAATCGTGTTGCTCCAGCACGATGTATAATGCGATGTATTATCGCGTGTTCAACAACGACCGATATCTCATAAAATATTGCCAAATGTGGCAAAATAATTATTAAATTATTGAATTTTAATTAAATTTTGGTTTAAATTATGATCGCTCGAATTTATAATTTGTTTAATTGAATATTGATTAACTTCTACTTAAATTTTTCTAAATATGTCTTAGATGTTGCTGCATAAATAATCAAACCATAAGATGCAATACTTATTTTTTTGCATTCCGCCAGGCTTTACATATTAGATCAGAAATATATCTCAGATAACTCCAAGTAAAACCAGCTTTTCTGTATAATTTTTTTTATTAAATAATCAATATGAACACCTGAGTGGTTAGTCGGCTTCGTGAGTATCAGGCACGATTATCGGGCCGAGTAAGGATACACGGGCTCCGGGTCAAAGGAATGACACAAACGAGGATATTATATATAAATAAAATAACAACGTTTATTAAGAACTACAAGATATAAAATGATTGTAAAGAAAACAAAGGAATCATTTAATCTAATTAATCTCCTACCCAATTTAGATATACGCGAGCGGGTTAATTATTATGTGAGGCTGCCACAAGGTGTCGCTGTCGTCGTCGTCGAACACAAACGTCAGGACTGACACCAGGAGTAGTTTAAATGAAATTGTGTTTCTCCAGCACGATGTATAATGCGATGTATTATCGCGTGTTCAACAACGACCGATATTTAATTGATCGACCGAGTGGTTAGTCGGCTTCGTGATTATCAGGCACGATTATCGGGCGCGAGTAAGGACACACGGGCTCCGGGTCGAAGGAATGACACAAACGAGGATATTATATATATATAAGTAAAATATTTATTAACAACTAAGATTAAATAATAAAGGATTTCAATATTTAAATGAAGGAGTGAAAACAAGGAAACGTTCTAATCTAACAAACTCCTATCAAATTTAGATATACGCGAGCGGTGCAATTTAATGAACGTAAATGTTAGTTATTGGCAGTTTGGTAAATAGTCGGGTTGACTTAGTATCGCTCCTTTAACATACCTTGATGATGGGAATCTTCTCAGAGAGGACTCTGTTATCTCTCTGGAATATCTTCTTAATAGGTGAGGAAGGACTTGGTTATCTTCCAGAACGTCTCAATAGGTGAGGAAGGACTTGGTTATCTTACTCTTCAGGGGAGGGCTTGTTATCTCCCCAGGCTGTCTTCCCTTGATGTCAATCACCTCTCTGATGGGTCCGCTCCTGGGTTCGCTGCTGGGTCTGCTCTTGGGTCCCGCCTTTTATGTGTTGGCCAAGGAGGGGCTTCTGAGTCAATTCTGACATCATGTTGATGTCGAAATCTCTACTGTTAGCTGTGGGAATTTCCTTGTTGATGATCCGCCATCTTTCTGTTTTAATTTCCTTATCAGGACGGTTTCAACCCGACTGTATGAATCAAAATGAAGCTAAGTCAGCGTTTCCTCTGCTTTCAACTGATAAGATTTGTGCAAAGTTACAATATTTCCTCACTTACACCCAATGTTTTTGCCAACTGCCTGAGAGATTCCCTGGGTCCTCTG
>AYEL01077036.1:0-24206 GCA_000484575.1 Olivierus martensii
TTATTCTTGGTTCATTTTTTTTGAGGAGTTAATATACTTCAAGGACCAATAAGGATATCATTACAAGTGTATGTTACCATGACTTTATTGCTAATGTGTGATTCTGGCTTTACAAGAAAGATGATGTTTAGAGACCATTATCTTCATACAAGATGGAGCAGAAGGGCATATTGATCAACCAGTAAAGGAATTGTTTCGTATCAACTTCAACCATGAGCACATTAATATCCAGAGATTTTCCAATTGTAAAGGAATTGTTTCGTATCAACTTCAACCATGAGCACATTAATATCCAGAGATTTTCCATATGCTTAGCCTTCATGTTCTCCAGGCTTGAATCCCTGTGATTTTTGGCTGTGGAGATATTTGAAAGATTGAGTCTATCAGAGAAGAGTACAAGGAGGGACCAAAAAAAACCGGATTTTTTGTATAAAAATCTTATTTATTAACTTTTTTACAAAATTCCTTCAGTCACCTTCAAAGTACTCTCCTTTAGATTCGATGTACTTGTCAAGTCTTTTTTCCCACGGTTTGAAGCATCTCTGGAACTCTTCAACTTTGATATTGTCCAGTACCCTTTGCGAAGCTGTGGTCCTAAAAAAAATGTGACGTAGGGACATGTCCATACTAATACTAAACAAAATTCTATATCATATTCCTAAATATTTTTTTAGATTTTAAATAAAAAGTTACATACATATACACATATATAATCTGTATTTTATAAGTAATATAGATATAGATATTTTTCAATTCTAGAATGGAAAGAATCAAATGTATAAATCAGTGTGATTTATTGATAATTAAACAAAAGAAAATGTATCTATGAAAATGTTTTAATGATAGAAAAATATTCAAAGTTAAATATAAAAGATTTATTTTCAAAATACTGTATGCTAATCCGAAAATACATTTGGATTACAGTGAAAATTATATTGTTTTAGTTATGAAAATATTTATGATATAAGTTGTTAATATTTCTATAATGATTTATATAAAAATTATATATTACATTTTTGCATAATTATTTAAAAAATCATATTTACCTTTATAGGGAATTGTTTTGACATGACGAAAAAACCTCCGCAATTAAATCCAATAGCATTTTCACGAAAGAATTTCATGAAATCTAAAAGCTAAATATATCACAGTTATAGATAGATTTAATTACTGGATATTTAAAATATCAAATAAACAAACCTTAATGTTGTCAGTTAATGACAAAGAACCAGCGCTGAACTTCCTTATTTCTTGGAAATTATCACAAGCCTGAAATGTTTAAAATCGAATAAGTTAACAAAAATTATTTTATGAGATTTTATAAAATATTTAAATTTTATAAAATCTCTTTAATTTATATTATTGAAATTAATTGCAAAACATTCTGTAACGAGAAAATGCTTGACTTACTGATTTAGCACAATTTGAAATCATTAAAGTAAAGAAAACTACAGTTATAAATGAAATGACTGTCTTTATATCAAATACCCATTGAACATTTGGTTTAAGTGTTTTAAAAACAGTATTATATAAGAAGATGCATACTATGAAAAAATATCGCCATAAGATAAAGCAAATGCTTCATTCCAAGCATCATTAATGTTATTCATAAATTCAATAATTTCTCGATGCTTCTTAATAATAAGATTAATCTCAAATAGCGGGTAATTAACTCTTGCCAAATAAAGTTCGTCAGAAAGAATATCAAGCCGTCCTCTTATTGTAATGCATATAATAATAAATACCATGATTACAGCTATCATTAGACTTATTTCATATATAACACAAGTATTTATAATAACTGCACAAGCGATGCCTCTTAAAACAGAAGAAGATGCTGCAATATCTTCTGATATTATGAAAGAATTAATGAATGTTATGAGAATTGTCAGCAATAGAAATATTAAGCCAAGAATAATAAGCATGTATTTTTGAACACGTTGTAATTTTTCTTCCTCTCGTTTGTAGCCAAATATTCTGAAATCGAAACTGATTTGAAATTGTTTGCAAACAAAATATACTATACTCAAACCAGATGACAATAACAGATATATGGCATAAACAAAAGGAAAACTTTTGCCAGTAGCTAATTTTCTTTCTGGGAGACATCAGAAAACATTTCTATCTTTATCGATCAGAATATTGCCGCATAGAATGCAAAAATGGATGATGAACAGTAGTTGAATAAAAACTGACTAGATGGTCATTATTTTCTGTTTGAAAGAACTTCGAGGTTGACATTTGCATGGATAGAATGCTATGCCACCTAACATATCTATTACTGCAAAAGTTGGCTTAAAGATACAGTAGATACAATTGTTTGCCATTTCCTTTCTACTCTTTTCAAGTTCGTTTAAAAATGCAGTATCATACACTCCAGGAATTACAATAATTTTAGTTATCTTACTTTATTTGATTTGAATTTTATTATGAATTTGAATTGATTCTAAGCACTGTTACATCATCAGAAAAAATATTCCTCAAAACTTGCATAATTATCGATTTTTATTCTTCAAATTCCTTAATTATTTATTTCCTGAGTAATAAATCATATTTAAGCTGCATTCGGCTAAATCATTTTAACTTTAATATACAGTACTATAAATAGTTGCGCTAAATATAAATAAAAACAGTAAACTTATACTATTATACTGTAATTGCTATTGAAGTTTAAGAATGGAACTGATACAATTATTTTTTATCTCCAAAAATATCTAACCTGACGGAATGATAGGTTTAGGCCTTGCGCGTTCGTTGGAGATATGGGTAAGGATGGGAAACAGCAGTTTTTCCCTATTAAAATGAACTCTGAGACAACTTAAAACAAATCAAAGATTTATTAAAGAATGTAAGAGAGAGATTTTATAACATTTTGATCTTAGAATGTACCAGGGCTGTGCGGTAGATTTTCTCAGAATGAGGCAAGTCTTCGAAATGCCGCCCCTTAAATGTTTTTTGTGCTCTCAGTTCAGTTTTTTTTGGGTCCCCCCTCGTATAGTGAGTGGCTAACCTGAAAGCATGCATAAATCAGCATGTCACAGATATTTCATAGGAAATGCTTTTAGCAAACATTGATCATGCAGCATTACGTATCTAGCATGCTGGATAGAGCACATAGTGAAGTTTTGTACTAAGTTTTGAATAATAAAATCATTATTGTAATGCTGCATTTTTAAATGTATTTTTCATCCATAATGTGCCATATTTTTGCCTGGTAATGAAAATTTGAACTATTTTTCATTGGAAATTGTGGTCCTATGGTCTAATTAGCATATACATCAGGTTTTATTGTTATATGTTAAGAGAGTAAGCCCCCTGGAGTAGGGTCAGTTATTTTATCACCATTCTGTATATATATATACATACATGCATTAATACATTCATATTTACATTCAAATGTTCTATTATTTATTGAAAAAGAAACAATAAATTTTTTTGTTTGAAAAGAAATTATTGCAATATTTGTAATTTTAATTTGATTTTAATTTTGTTTGCCAATTATCTAAGATATAATAAAGAAAAAATTCTGGGGTGTTTAAAAAATCTTTCAGATTAATCTTAGTTAATCTGAAACTTGAATAATCGAGAGTCAACTGTAATTATTCTTCAAAATTCTTTTAAATGAAATGAATCAGTGATAATTAATAATTCCTTAATATTATTTAGAAATAAAGCAATAATTAGTATTACATTGTGGATGTGATATAGATTGCATCTCATCTACAAAGAGAACAATATTATTTAGTGAAAGTAATGCCACAAATTAGAATTCTGTTTGACCACTAACTTTAGATGAATTATCTTTAAGTCATAAATGATGTCACTTATATTAATTTTTTATCAATCCTAATTAACATTAATGAATTTTGGATTGTGAAATTTTACTTTATTTTGTGGATTTGTATTTAGTTCGAATATGCATTTTTGATGCACATAAACTGTTTTTGTTCCATGTGTATTTGTAAATAGCTATATTTTTGAATACATATTCTATTCTAAATAATCTCTGGTTTGTTCTTTTTTCTGTTAAATTATTGTTAAATTTACAAAAGAATGAAGAGAGAACTTTCAAACAGTATTAAACGCTCTGCGGGCTGTGCGGGCCTCACATAAACTTAGTGGCCATCATTGTTGTTTAAATAATATAAAACTGATTCCAATTTGGTCTGTTTTTGTTTGTTTTACAATTTGGTTGATTAATTAATTTTGATGATAGAGATGTATGGACTAGAGTGGCAGCCAATGTAGATTCAATAGAAATTAATGACAGATTTCTAAGTTTTGCCAATTTGGTCTGTTTTTGTTTGTTTTACAATTTAGTTGATTAATTAATTTTGATGATATAAAAATTTAATATTTTTATGTAGATTATTAGAATAAGATCTAAAGCATTCAAAATTGACTAAATTCAGAATCAGTCCCAAAGTTGATTTTCAACAGTTTTTCAAGCTACAGTGATGCAATGATATGTTTAAAATATAGTTACAGTACTTCCAGCATACTTGTTAAATCTAATCTTTAAAAAATACGCATTAAAATTATGAAATATTATTAAAAGATAGTTTTGATGATTATTAATTTATTTATTTGGTAAATAAAGGCATCTTTTCTTCATCTCTAATCTGATGTCAGTGTCTGCCAAATTTTCATAGTGAATAAACCAATACAGTTATACCTAGCCTTACATTGTTAATTCGTTCCAAGACTCTCAACGTAAGTTGAATAAATCTTTAAAAAATAGCCTAGACCTCCTATAAATAACCTGTAATATCGTCGCCTTACATTGTTAATTCGTTCCAAGACTCTCAACGTAAGTTGAAAAACAATGTAAGTTGAATAAATCTTTAAAAAATAGCCTAGACCTCCTATAAATAACCTGTAATATCGGTAATAACATTTTTAAGCTTCTAAATAATTCTATAAATTATTTTGCATATTTTAATCATTATTCATTTTTATGTGATAAATATACTCTTGTATGCAGCATAGAAAGTTGAACAAGAGTGAACTTTGGCATAAAGACACAGCATCTAGTAATATACAGGTGATGATATCATCAGCATTGATACATCAATGTATTTAGATCACGTTTTAAGCCTGTGAGACCCAGCCTTTAGTAGACTTTTATTTTTCCCTAATAAGAAAAAACTGATGTAAAGTCAAACGACATAATTCAAAATGATGTAAGTTGAGGTATGACTGTAATTCCATTTGTTGACTGACTTTAATACTAAATTATCAATCTTTCCTATACTATTCTATGCAAGAAACTGCAAAATTTTATAATATGTAATATTCATAAAAATTAAAAAAAAATTGTTCAGTTCTTACAATAATTGGTATATTAATTATTAATTTTAGACCTCCAAAAAGTTAATACTATGCTATAAAGTAAATTATTTTCATAAGTTTTATATTAAAATATATTTTTTAAAGTTTTTTTATTTTAAAATATATTTATTGAACAAAAAACATTTCTACAAATTTTTATGGTTCAAAAAATGGATCATTTTAAAAACTGATTACAGATTGGAAATTAATAAAAAAAAATATGATTAAATAGAAGCTAGATATTTATTTAGGATAGGAATTTTTGTGGTTTGCTTCATCATAACAATTCATTAATACCACAATCTTCTATCACACCAATCCTCTCATTTATGTTTTTCATAGTGTGGCGTTACATTGATTTATAGGTAGAATGCCAAGAGGAAAATGCATTTTTAATCATTGCCAATTAAAAATTCCATAAACCATGGCAGGTTGTGTTAAGACATTGTCAAGTTTCAAATGCATAAAGCCAAAGTTTCATGTATGCAGTAAATTTTTTTATATTGGCAGAAAGGATGAAGCATTTTATATGGAAGGTAGGTAGGTTTTTCATTATATGATTTTTAACTAGAATATTTCATGACAGTATTAAAAGTAATACCACTATTAATACTACTACAATAACCTTTTAGTTGTACAGGGAATATTATACATGCATTTAAGTTAAATTGCTAATTAGTAATCAATTTTTTTCAAATAAAAAATTTTATTATTATAATAGTACATTGATAGCATGCTTTATGAAACAGTAGCGTACTCCATTTTGATAAAGCTGGATTTTTATTATTTTTAGATAATTATTAATTTATAGTCTCTTATATGTAAATGGATTAGTTGAAATCACAACAAGCATTTAAAGCAGGATAAATACACTATTTTATTATAGATATATATAATATATATTACATATATATATCTAATAATAAAATAGTGTATTTATCCTGCTTCAAGTGCTGTTGTGATTTCATGTATTTTTAGAAGCAGCAGAACTCAGTTGTTCATAGTTATGGATTAGTTGAATTATACAAAATATTAAATATTTTGTTTGTATTTATTTTTTAATAGATATTTTCATCAAATAATTATAATTTGTAAGAATAAAACTATCTATAAAAATAATTTGATTTAGATAGCTTCTGTTTACATTTCTTGATAAGCTCCTATTTCACATTATAATTGTTGATCTTGTACTTTTTCATTCCAATATCCATATCTCAAAATACAATCAAAAGTTTGTTTGATTGTAATTAAAAGATGGCTAATATTAGAATTTTCATATAGATACGCTCCAGCTTAATGCAAAGAGAGTTATACAATATCCAAAAATAAATAGATAATAATAATACTGTATTACTTCGAATTTAAGCTGCAGTAGGATTTTAAAATTGGAAAAATTTGAAAAAATAAAAATGATTTTATAATAGGTATTGAAAAATAAGAAACATTTTTATTTACTTAAATAGGTACTAATATACATAATAAGCTACCTAATTTTTTGAGCATCTTCTTCAGATATTCTATCACTTTCATTTTTTTTTTTAAATATCACCAGGTATATTCTCCCAAACATGTTTTAATCAATCATTCATCAATTCTATTGTCATCCATGTATTCTTTTGTGCTCGAACCTTAGGAAAATTTTCCTTGGGTACAATGTTTTTGTTTAAAATAATAAAAGGCGACAATTTGTTTCCATCAATGGTTATAAATAGCATTATAGTAATTTGTGATTTTTCTTATAATTAAAATATGGCCAGACGACACGATTCTACAAGCTACTATCAAACAGTAACTGGAATAAATCAAAAAGTATGAACGGACCATCAAATAAACTGTTATCAACAGTCGTAATACTACACACGTGTAGAGCATAAAGAAAAAACCCAAACATTGGGGAGAGGGAGATGGGAGAAATAAGATGTTAAAATATTCGCTTTGAATTTAAACCGCACCCAGATTTTACATCTTAAAAATTTTAATAAAAAGTATGGCTTAAATTCGAAGTAATACGGTACTGTAATTAAAAAAAAATATTAAAGCCAATAAAAATTTCTTGTTTTAAGTGTGAAAACAGCAATTTTAACAAAGTTATTTACAATTATTGTTGATAATTGATTGTTTGTTAGTAAAATTATTGTATGTTATACTACCCTAATATGATATAAATTAGCATTATGTTACAATAATTATATATCTTCTGCGTAGTTATAGGCTAATATATAGAAATGTTTAATTTTACTATTAGAACTATGTAATAATTTACATGAGTTAAATAATATAAACATTTTTTTAAAACAGTAAAAGAATTGTAATTTGTTAAAATAAATATTGATATTTTAATAAAGATTTCTTATAATATATAAAATGATAATTTTTGAATTTTTTATATATTATTCCCTAGTACACCAATTTTAATCAAAATTTTTCATATTTAAAAGATGTTATTTTGAGACCACCTGTATTGATAAAGTATATTTGTATTGTATTAATGTTTCAGTCAGAATTTCCAAGTTTTGTAAAAGATTTTTTTATTATGAGAATAAATAAATTCTTAACAATATCAATCAAACTAATGAGATTAATAAGAATAATTTTATAATTTTTATAAAATTGAAAAAACAGTTACACTGCCAAAAATGAGATAAATATCAGTATTACTAGCATTTTGGCAGGAAATTAAAAAATATATACACAGAAAAATGTAATTTGTGTATTTATAAACGTAATTGATTAATTTGTGGTTTATTTACGTTTTTTTGTTTTGTGTATATATTTATTAATTTCCTGCCATAGTGCTAGTAATACTGATATTTATAATTTTTAAAGTATAAATTAAAGTTTTTATATATAAACTAGCAAAGATCCTAATATAGCTGATCTCCTACTCACTGATAATTTGATCTTACAATTGCCCTTACAATACTTTGAATGTAGCTATTTTCATTGCATATTGGCTAGAAATAGTTTTCTATTTTATTAAAAGTTTGCTATCTGCCAATGGTTGCCATGTAAACAAATGTTTATTACCTTAAGGTTCCAGGTTCAATTCTCGATGATTTTACAACTAGAAGTCTGGGTTCAATTCCAGATTATTTTACAATTTTTGAGGATCTGAGAACAAATCCAGACAATTTTACCATCTTGAAAACACTTCAATATTCCATTGTCTATTATTACTACAAAAATTAGTAGTAATAATTTTGTGAATCCATTTCAACTTACAATTAAGTTGTCAAAACATAATAATATATAAAATTCTTTATTTATGATGGGGTTATGTATTTCTGATCTAAGTGGATATGTTAGTCCTTTTTTTGTGGGTGTATGAACCTTAAGTTAATATAAGCATACAAATATAGATTATCATGGAGCTGGATGTTGTTATGCCATTTATCCACTTCTCTTTAATCCTCCTTGAAAATTTATACATTTTGAAACAACACAATGATTTTTAATTTGTTATGTTTATTTTATGTTTGTTACAAATAATGAAATAATTTTCACACATCTCTATGTTTTCCAACTTTATAAATTAGATATGAAATCATTGTTTTTCTATGCAAATTTTTATTTCTTTTCCATTCATATAGTTCTTGGACTTAATATATCATATTTCTCTATCAATAGTAACATTAATATTTTGTTGCCCATTAGGCTATTTTGTGTTTCATATCTCTAGATTATTCAAGGGAATTAAATACCAGTTAGTTGATCCTTGCTCAACCTCACTCTGTGTTTTGATGGTCTACATGAATCATAAAGAGTGTATTCTCTCAAGGTAGTAACTTTTCTTACCTCACTAGATCTTTCAGGCAGAAGATTCAGAATAAGTCATCATTATCATTATTTATTCACTAAAACATATAAAACTGAATAGGGAAACTAGCAAAGAATTAATATATGCATGTTTCCTTTTGTAATCAGAATAAGTAGATACTAGTAATGTTTGAATTATTGTAAATTGACATATTATAATGTTTTTAATTATCATTTTTAGATTTGAATATCATGTACAGAGCCGGATTTGCATTTTTAGGGGCCCTAGGACGAGCAAGGCTTTGGGTCAAGGCTTTGGGACCCCTAAAAATTCAAATCAGCTATGTCTAATTTTAGTACCTAAAAACTCAAAACAGCTACGTAAAATTTTAAAGGCTTCTTATAACTTATAACCTTTAAAATTTTACTTTCTACCTAGCACTTTAATAAAAACTCATTTTTTCTTATTAATTCTTATTAAAAGTTTATAAAAGTTGAAAATTGATTGATAGTTTTGGGTCCCTAGGACTCGGCCTATTGGTAAATCCAGCCCTGATCATGTATTCCTTGTGATTTGTGAATCTCTGGTTAAGAACTGCAGTACTCTACATTCAATAGAGATTTAATGTCGTGTTGTGAATATAATGATGTTGTATTGAAAGAAATAGCAATTCCTGGATATTTTTAGCCTACTTTCTGAATGAAATGGAGATTTATAAGATCATGCCCAAGTCTGTATGTCCCCCATTAAATAACTTTTGAATTAATTAACAAGTTTTTATGAAATTCAGTAGTGATGTTCTGGCATTAAAAAACAAATCAGTGCCACATCCTTTAATCCTACAAGATTGTTTAATCTTACAGGATAGAATTTCATTTATATCAAAATTTTAATTTATATTATTGCCAATTGATGGTGCTAAGTGCTAATAGTATAGGTAACATATGGCTTATCTGATTTAAATGATGTCACATTGAAATTATAATGTCATCATGAAATATCAATAGGCAAAGTCATCAGCACAATAATTTATGACATCATGCCAGTGAGATGATGCGTCATTGTGATATCTGTGCTGGTTAAATCAATGTTAAAATTTGATATAAAACCAATGGATTAATCATAGAGGATAGAATTTCATTTTTATTACAATTTTTTGGTTATTTTTTAAGGAATTCCTGAAATTATATACTGTATTGCTGATAGTTAATTTGATCATTGAAGACAGATATGCTTAGTATGTCTTTATATATGTAACATCAAAGTGCATATATATTGCAGGGAATTTACAAATTATATCTCAACAATACAGTTGTGAATAAATCTTTAAAATGTTTAAATATCATTTAATATCATATTCATTTTAAGCTTAATAGAATCTTATTTTGTTGAATATTTTGAATAATACATATTTCTAAATAATTTATTGCAGAAGACCATAGAGAAATGAAACTTCTTATATATAAAAAAAAATGAATTTGAAAACAATTTTTCCTTGAAAGATTTTATATCACCAATTAATTATCTGTTATTACACATTCTATAATTTAAAAAAATTATACATACATTAAAATTTTAATCCATCTTCAATCTAGTCCAAAATATTTTGAGTGATTTTCATACAGAAGATTGAACCTAATCTATCAAATTTGGCTGATTAAGTTCAATTTGGATATATTCCTTGAGATTTAATTTAAAAAGCTTACATAATACAGTATTTTATTAAATTTAATGACAGATTATTCAATTTTGGATTATCTCTGATACACTAATGAAAAATTAATATATTAACAAATGCATTTTTTAACAGTCTTGTAAAGATTGAATTAAACAGCAAAGCACTGAATTAACAGAAATATTATTTTCTTCTTAAATGTAATTTGAATGATAATTATCAATCAAATTATGAAATTAAAATTAATACAAATTAAACCAATAATTGAGCGGCATATTTAAAAAAAAAATTTGTGTATAATATTTGTAATGTTGGAAAAAAGAGTGACGTTTCTTAATTGTCTTTTTTTAAGTTAATTTGGCAAATTAGAATAATGTTCAGATCCATATCTTAAATAATTTGTTTTTATTTTCTAGTTTTCTGTTTCAAATAACTTTATGGTAATTTTTTTAAATCCACGTGTTTTTAGGATCAGCTACTTTTCTGCGATGACTGTGATCGTGGTTATCACATGTATTGTCTAAATCCACCGTTATCTGAGCCGCCTGAAGGTGAGATCGAATTTGAATCAAAAACAATATTTAATAGCTACTGTTAATTCAGTATTTACATGATCTGTTTTTTATTATTAGCTTGGGTACAATTTTTAGTCCAATTTTATTTAAAAAGTTTTTAAGTAATGGATAATTTGAATGATTACAAAGTATAAGAAAAGAATAAATACTATTATTGAAAAATGGAAAAATAATTTTTTTTAATTGAAAGTTTTGAAGAGAAGATTGATTAAATTTACAATAGTTTGTAAATTTAATTTTTTAAACTATTATTTTGGAGAGATATAAAAGTACAGATTTTGTGAATATATTTAAGATTAAATACATACACACATTAGCTCATTTTTTGATTTAGATTAGTTTCTCTCCCTCCTTTACATAATAATTGTAAAAGAATTTTTGAAATTTAAAGCATAAAAAATATAGAAATATATACAAATTTATTATTATTAGCTAATCATAACTTGCTATAAAAAATGAACATTCATGGCCTACAAAAAAATTCTAAAGCTGTCATATATGTTATTGTGAAATTAAATTCCAAAACATTCAAATAATTTTTGATGAACATTTTCAATATAAAAAAAATTTACAAAGATAACATAAAAATGGCACAAGGATTTTACAATATATGTAACAAAATTTTATAACTTAGCTAATAAAAAAGGATTTTACAGAATAATGAATTTTCTTGATTGTCAATACACAACTTTTATAAATGATTGTATATATTATGATTTTTAAAACTGAAAGCAAATGTTAATATTATTAGTTCAAACTGATTTTTTTTATTATTATTTTTGCTTATTTTTCTATATCATATTACTTTAATATGAGATATATTTAATATCGATTTCTACTGAAATTTTTTACATGCAACCCTATACCTTTATTTGAGGTTGTAATATATTTTTAAAATGACTCTTATAAATATTAAGCATCAGTTATACAAAACTAAGTATTGATATATTAAAAGTTCACTTTTTTACTTTGTAATCTTTCAAAAATTATTATTATTAAATAAATTTTTTTGTTTGTTTAATTTGTAAAATGTAATTGCTAAAGACTCATAATTTTTTATTATTTTTATTTCAAATAGGATCTTGGAGCTGTCATCTCTGTATTGAAGAATATGGTCGAAAGTGACAGGAAACTTCCTCTAACCCAATTTTGACACTATTACAACTGATATGAAACTGCCTGTTTCTCTTGTAATTGATATACCTCATTTAAATCTTTTTCATTATTGATTCTTAGTTGAATATATGCATATATGTATCGGAGAATTTCTGTATAGTGTATGGTATAAAAGTAAGACAATATTTGGTATATTTCAGAATTTAATTTTGGCAACCATAGATATTTTAAAAAAATCTTTTGTTTCTGTTATGAAAATTGAACAAATTCTCAATTGTTCAATTTTTAGATCGCAGGGACCTTGCTATACAATGCTGCCAATAAAATGATTGCGGTTTGTTGACTGCATTCTTATATCTTAGCAAAATTATCCAAGTATCCAAACATACATTATTCTTTATTAGAATATATTACCTCAGTAAACAGTCCAGGATATATTCTTCTTTTGTGTAAAAGTTTTGAATCTAGTCTTAACATTGGCTATTCATAAAAAAATGAAAAAATTTTAAATATTATGTATTTTAATATTTAAAATTTTGAAATATTTTGTGCATAGCTGTAAAGTCGATGTTCCTACACCAAACCGGCATAAGAATTATATCCTAGATGTCGGTCACTGCTGTTCCTGGTGTTCCATTATGGGGCCATCGAGTTTTTGGTAGCTTGTTTGTTTTTTAATTTGTTTTCTTTTTGTAAACTTAGATAGTGTTTGGAAATATT
This sequence comes from Olivierus martensii, assembly GCA_000484575.1. Classification (NCBI taxonomy): domain Eukaryota; kingdom Metazoa; phylum Arthropoda; class Arachnida; order Scorpiones; family Buthidae; genus Olivierus; species Olivierus martensii. The sequence continues at coordinate 13,175 of AYEL01077036.1, forward strand.
TAATAACATTTTGATATTCCCAAGAATTTTTCACGTATGTTTTAAGATTGATAGTTTTCCGCAAACATGGGCAAAGGTTGCTTCCCATTTCATTTGCATTTCAATTTGTTAGAGGATAAACAGGGTAGCCAAAATTGGTGTATATTCTTGATGTAACAAGTGCTTTTGACTAATTGAAAAGCAGAATGAATGAATCATGCACACTATCATGTCTCTATATTGAAAAATTTACATTTTTAGCTCGAGTATCATCTACTTTTTCAGATATATTCTTAAAATCTTTCTTGCCTTCAGAATTCAGGGTGAAGTGTGTCTGTGAATGTATTCATTCGTTGTCAATAAGAGATGTTTTTAAAGATTGTATTTAAATGTCTCCATTTCAATGATTTAATTCAAAAGTAGGACATAATAATCTTTTATTGGATTTTATTTTATTAACATATCTTGAAAAAATCTTTTCTCAAACTATGGTTGTGATAAGCACGTTGGGCATTGTGCACATTTAAAAATTATATATTAAACCCTGTTTTTTCTCATTCTTTGGAACATATATGCCTAGGACCTTCTGCATCAAGAAATGTAGCTTGTTTCTCTAGTGATAAAAGTATTTGAATTGCAAGATGCATATGGGGGATTGATAAAGTGATAAAGATTAGGTTGTATACTGTGTGGTGCTTATATAATATGCATGATATTAATACGAAAAAATATAAATATTGCAGTAGTTTTCACTTCTCAGGTCTGAGATAAAACTGTCAAATTTTTGAAAATTATTCAGGACGAGTTGTAGTTGCAACTCTTAAATATTAGTAACCACATTAGTATTTCCTGTAGATTTTTATTACATAATTTTATTGAGAATTTCCTTTAAAAGTAATAATAAAGATTGTAAGTGCCTAAGATATCATCTTAAATATCGAGTCAGTGAGAGAGAGAGAGAAATAGAAAGAAAAGAAGAGATAGGTTTGTGATTGTTAAATAGTTTAATTTTTGCTTAGTGCAAAAGTGGAGGAAATAATGCCATTGCTCTAGTCCAAAACTGGATTTTGAATTTCATTTTCTTTTTCCATACAACTGACTGTGTTATTTTTAAGATATTTTTTGTGCGTAGTTCAATGCTACCTCATTAAATATTTTAGCTCCTGCAAATAATCTTATTTATTTCTTCAATTAATAGATTTTTAGACAATAGTTGCTCACTGACTGATTCTTTAACTCAGGGTTGGTTTTTTATGGTGGCATTTCATCCACCTAATGCGCTCACCATGACATATATGACCATTTATATACGTTTGATCATTGCTTGAGGTGACATGTCCACCAAAAACAAAATTATTTGGTATACTATAAAAGTATTATAACTAGTCAAGAATTTCTAGCTCTTTCTACTTAAACAAGAAGAGGCATTTGCTTTTATATTACCTTTAAGTCCTCTTCCTGCTTGGTAAATTTATTGCAATTTTCCAATTTCTTTGCAATTTTTAATCTTCCAATTAATTATTGTTGTATGTTGTTGTTTGTAGGAAAGAAATGGAATTGTTCAATAACAAGTTGAGGTTTGTATTTTTATGCATTTTTTAAGTCATGTTGCATATGTTCAAATAAAGATTTTAGTATGAATTTTTTGGTGCATTTTTGTTTTTATGGATTTCTCAGTCTACAGAATGTTTTATTGTTGAAAGATTTAAGTGGAAAATGTTGTCAGTTGATTTTTTTATCAGCAGAATGACCGTAACAATCCAATTACGTTTTGTTATCAGTAGAGTTTGTTAATAGACAAGATTATTGAATTCTTTCAATGAATTTTTGCTAGATCAATTCATTGCCAAGACGGTTTTATTTTCCAATGTCACAAATCAACTTCCTCTTTTACGTGATAGAAATTGTTATTTTGTTGGATTTAATCGTTCAAAATTTGACAAAGAGGCTAAATAATGATGAGATTAAAAGTTAAAATTGTACAAAAGTAAATAAAAAAAAAAATTGGATGTTAATAGAATAGTTTAGCATCTTGCACCAAAGAAATTAAAAAAAAAAAAAATCTGTCTCTTCTTGTATGGCATGTGCAAAAAACATGCTAATTTATATAAAAAAATTATATATAAAAAGTACAAGACATTTGCTCAATGCTCTGTTAGTCCATTATCAGTATGTGCTCTAGCCAGTAATACCATTTGTTGTGATGATTTATTAAGAGAAATGCTGTTTTTGGTTGTAATCAAAATGTGATTTGTAGTACAAATAAAATGTTACCTGTATTAGCCTCATAATTCATTTGATATTTATTTCAGTAATTTCTTTCTCTAATCAAAATTCATGATCTCACAAATAAAAAAATGATATTGAAGCCCATTTTTTACCAATAAACTATATATTTTCAGTTAAAAAAATTTGCAAATTTTGGAATTAATTTGAAGACATCATTTTATAGTCAATAACTGATTTGAAGCAAAATTTACTGGGAAATAATAATATAGAGCTACATATCTGATTTTTATTTTACATACTATCAAATATTAATTCTAGAAAATATACTATATCAAAATTTCATATGATAAATTACAAAAATATATGTTTTAATTATTTCCATTTATTCAGCATTCATTTTTAGTAAACCAACTATTTCATATAAAACTTAAAAATATTGCTGTTCTCCAGAATTAATTGTAACAAACAACCATATTCAAATTTCAGAAACATCATTTTTGATAGAGAGTTCATTGAATTTTAGTAATAGGAATTATACAGAATTTTGTCTAAAAACAAATTAATGTACTTTTAATATGAAATTCTGAAAGTTGATATAAATTCATCTTTTATAGAATGTGTTTCTTCCCCTTTAAATATTTAAAATAGGAATATACTAGTATTCCAACTGTAATATTCAGAGTGATCACAACCAGAAATAATCTGAAAAAGATTATTTTGTATTAATGATTATTTCATTTGGGAATTTAATGCTGAAGTGAGCAAAGTCCAAGAAATGCTTTTTCGAATCAGTTTTATAAGATGATTTTCAAAGAATTTATTTAAATCACAAATAAATTAAGCAAGTTCTATGAGAGTGTCAGGTGATTTATTATATAAAAATAGTTTTATGAACTTCACTTTAGTATGTAAGCACTCAAAAATGAAATATAACTTCATTTTTAAATTTTTTTTTTGAAATAGATTATTTTACATATTTTAAAACATTTCAAATGCATATGGTTATATATACATATAACAATAAACTAAGCAGCATATTCAATGCATTAATATATTCCTAGATTTTTATGAGAGAGAGACTGGTGATAACTTAAAAAAAGAATATTTTTCATATCAATAAATTTTTTTTAATCTTTTAACATAAGTTCTATAATCAATGGCTATTTAGACTAACTGATATATATTGTCTATGAATTACATACAGTTATACTTTAATGCATTCAGAATGAAAAGACTTAAAATTACAAGTAATTTATATCTTCATATTGGAGGTTAATAAATAGGTTGGTTAAAGTTCCTTATATGTTGTCATGTAAACATTAAATTCAACAACACAGTGCAGATATCAGTTCTTCTTGGATGCCATTTTAATTTTAATGTAACTGTACAAAGTGAGTTGAGTATCTAAATCAGGAGTGGGCAACCTTTTTGTAGGGGGCCGTATAGAAAAATTTATGGTGGGCCATGGGCCAAAACAAAAACAATTGATGATAATAGTATTTATTTAAAAAAGAGAAGGTACAGATATGTAAGTATACACAGCATTGGTATTAGATATAATAAAATAATATGGCCTGCGGGCCGAAGGTTGCCCACCCCTAATCTAGATAATAGTAACTACAGAATTGTTCACGAAATTTAAAGAAAACATCTTTTGTAATTTTGAGCATTGTGCAATTGGATGTAATCTGCATATGAGGTAGGAGACAGATGATAACAAATGGCACATGTATTCAGACTAACTTTTAATGCATTAAAGATTTATTTTAAATAAATTTCTGTTGATTAAGTTTGTATATATTCAATAGTAAGCGTATGAAAATGCTTATGTAACAGATATTCCTTCCATTCTGTTAATCAATTAAAGTTAAGATTTTACTATATGTACTCTATCATATTTTCGTAATCAAAGTATTTAATTGCTGAAAAATATACATACAAAAAGAAATTTAATTATTATGATTTTAGAAACTTGAATTTTCAGTATCTGTAAAATTAATTTGATAAATAAATGATTTCATAATAATATATGAGTAAATAACTTTGCAAAATTTTAAAATATTTGAAGACATAAATTAAATTCTTTTTCTTATTCAGCAATGAGAATATTTCAGGAATTCCTTAAAATAATGATTAAAATTAACTGTTAATGTATAGTGTGTTTTTTTTATATAAGGTTAATTTGTTTTGAAAATTTCTATTTAAGTTGAAAATTACTTACTCCAACAACAATTAAATTTTCTTATCTATGCTCATTATTTTTATCTAGCCATTCTGATGTATATTGATTAACAAAATTAAAATAATACTATTTTTTTATTCATGTTTTATGGATATCTAATACAAAAAACTTAACTTTATAATTAAAATCACAATTTACAATTAGAAAATTTTATTGTAAAATTCAATATTGACAATAGCTTTATAAATATAGCAATGGCTAACATTTGTCATTTTCCAGTTAGAAATATTTATATTAAAATAGTTTGGAATTTAAAATCTTCAGTATGACTTTGAATTGTTTCGAGAGACATATTGTGCTCTGAATTAATGTTTTTCGAACTTTGCTCTGTGGAGCTCTTGTGTTCTGCCAAAGTGATCTCATTTTAACTTATACTTTCATATCTCCAAGTGGAAGTTCCTTGGTAGTTTTTACTAGTTATCTCAGACTTTGTAGGGCAATTTTAGTTACTTTTCACATTATAAAATGGCATCATTAATTAAGATTGCCAATTTTTCAAAAATGAATAAAGGACATTTGCCAAAGGCAAAATCAGAATGTGACATTTTTCCTTTTATTTTATGCTTAATAGATGGCATTATTGCAAGATAGTAAATATGGCAACAACATATATACCATGCAGTTTTTCCATATAGCAAGATTGTGTATGAAGCTATTTAGTAGTAAGGCATGTTGATAAAAGTTGTGTTTGAACAAGTTTTTCTAAAGAATCTGTTTTGTAAAAAGAAATAAACAGCACACACTGGACAGAAATGAATCTTTTATTTCACAAAAGAAAAGAATGGATAACTAAAGCTGATGTAGACTAGTTGATAGTGGTTAAAAACGTTTCTTTTGTGAAATAAAAAATTCTTTTCTGCTTAGGTCTGTGCTGTTTTTTTTATTTCTTTTTACACAACTACAGAATCTGTTTTGTGTTTGTAGGTATGTATGATCCATGTAATAGATAAGTGGCTAAAATAACAATAATGTGTAGCTAATGTTAGTGGATAAAAATCTCCTAAGCCCAATGCAGACCTGTTGACATCACTTCCACTCGACAGGATGATAAATGCACAGAAACAAGAAAAAAAAATTATGAAAATTTTATTAAATATGAGTTTACATAGACAGGTAACAAAAATGATAAAATTGTCCCATAAATTTCTATAGTACTCATTACATAAGCTTCCCAAAATGGAATTCTACTGGATGCCACCATAGTCTAACTCGTGGCATCCAATGGAGGCGTTTGGCACTATCCCAAAGATACCAGTGCGGCTATAAGATTTTATTTTGGGAAAATTAATTTAAAAATTATAGTCTAATTATTAATTACTAGATGGTACGCCAAAGTCTATCTGGTGTTCCTCTACAATAATTTTTGATTTAATTAGAAGATTTCAATGAAATCCAAACTCATGACCATAACCATTCTATAGTTGTAATTCATAATCAGATTGGTAGACGAACAAAACTAGAAAAGTGTTACAACCATAGGTGCCGACTCCACGGCAATGGGGCGGTGCCCCCATAGAAATTTGAACACGGGGACAAAAGTATCTTTTCGTCCCGTGAGATTTCATATTTAACAGTTCAAGAAATGCAAATAATCATTAATATCAAAATAACTGTTCAATTTTATATAATTTTTCATTAAAATCTAACTAAATATTTGAATATTGATAACTCTTGCCCCTGATAAAACTCTTGGTAAAACTTAAACTTCGGCAGCGCTGGTTTTTTGTCAACAGATGACGTCACTTTCTATTCTATTAGAACACTAAGTGACGGGCCAGGCCCGGACCCTATGATTTTCAAGGGGCGACCAATCCGGCCAATTGGTAGCGTTGGAATAAGACTTACAAAAACCACTAATTTACTTAATCACCGTATACCTGCTGACTGTTCAGATATCGCTCAACAGCCACTGTTGGTGTACAATTCAACTATTTTGAATGGATGCGGTTTTCTCTGGAACATAAGCAAGCGCTTGGGCTGCGCACTTGGAAAGAAATTATACATATAATCGTTATCATGCCTCGGCCGGATTGGCTGCGTGAAACATTTAAGTTTTCCATTCTGAAATCTGGTTCGAAAATTTATTCATAGGACCAGAGTCCAGTCCGTTGATCCTGTCCTCCACAATCTAGAGAACTTCAGCAGAGGGTGGTCTTGTGGTAGAACCTGTCTCACACTGTCGCTACTATGCAAAGTAGGAAATGGCGTTATCTATTAACAAAAAAGAAATCATTGTTCTGCTTAACAGGATCATAAAATTCATGAGAATTTAACAAACGAAAACCGTACTGTGCCATCTTTTCAATAAAATATTGCGTATTGTGCTAAGAAACATTTAATATTGTGTTGAAAGCTTTCAATAATCTCACTTAACTGTTAATTTTTGGAATAATATTTAATTAAAAAACTATATATTAAAATTATTATATATATTATACTCATGTTCTTTAGATTTGCGTTGAACACTTTATTCTATTATAATTTCAGCCTCTTTGTTCATAATTTTTTTAAGGAGCTAAAAGACCCAATTTTATATACTGTATTCTAAAACTTATTTCTTCTTAAATTTTTCTGAAAAATTGAGAATTCTAAACATTAACATTGATTTATTCATTATTGGAAAACAAGTTCTACAAAATGTAAAGAAGAATGCAAAATCATATAATAGACATTTTCTATTCTTACTGCACATTATAAAATAATAATTTATAGCAGCGGTCGGCAACCTTTTTTTGTAGGGAGCAGACCAAAACAAAAACAATGATGTATAGAAAAATTTATGGTGGGCCACGGGCCAAAACAAAAACAATAATGTATAGAAAAATTTATGGTGGGCCACAGACCAAAACAAAAACAATTGATGTATAGAAAAATTTATGGTGGGCCACAGGCCAAAACAAAAACAATTGATGATAGAATTTTTTTAAAAAAGAGAAGGTACAGATATGTAAGTATACATAGCGTTATATTTATTTAAAAAAGAGAAGGTACAGATATGTAAATATACATAGCGTAGTATTACATATAATAATGTGGCCCGTAGGCCAGAGATTGACCACCCCTAATTTACAGTATTCTAGATAATTGTAATGAATCTCATGTAAGTGAAATTCAAAAATTAAAAATCAGAATTAAAGAACACAGCAATACATCTATGACACCTAGCTCATCATTACATCTGTACTAAGGTCATAATTCCAAAATAAACTGTATATTACTACTACCAATTTTATTTTCAAAGAAAATTTTATAAATGTTAGGAAATTATTAATACAATCATAATACAATATATAATACATTATGAATTAAGCTAAAAGAACTTCATCAAAGTTCTTGATATTTCAATGTTTTGATAATTCATTAAATAATCAATAACTTGATTGTAACAAAAATTGATTAATCCTCATTATTTTCATTAATATACTTAATAATTTCACTCCTTCAAAGTGTTATAAGAAATATCATCTAATATTATGAATTTGAATTCAGAGAATGAAATAAATAATACTTGACACAATTTAATCTATAATCAAGAAATTTTTTGGTTGTCTATATACATTTGTTCACTATAAATTATACAATCTCACCATCTTAAACAAAATAACATAAGATATAGATGCATAAATTATTATTATTATTAATATGTGTTTTTGTCAATGCTTGATAGATTTGTTTTCTTTGTTAAATGTTTTATTTATTATTATTTTTTCTTTCTAAAGCTGCATTACAGCTGTAATAATTTGATTGCAAGCAGAAATATTCTACAATGTTACAATTTCATAGTAACCAGCCTAATATATACTCAGACCAAAGTATATCTTCTCAATGCACATCACATCTTTCCTTATCATGTGGTGGGGCTTTTTATTTGAAGTATTTTTATTTTCCAAGGACCAAAAGATGGTCCAGTTTAGTTGAACCAATCTTTTTTGTTGTTTCTTAATCTGCATCCTGTTGTTGTAATAGCCCATTTAGCCCAGGTTTCACAATTTCCTGTTAGCTTTAATCACAGTTAGCTGTTATATAATTGTCAAATAAATGCTAATTGGTAGTTACTGGCATTAAACCATCAATAAGCATTTATTTAACAATTTTAAAAGAATAACTGATGGATATAGCTAACAAGAACTTTAATGAAAATATTGCAAAACTGAGTCTTAATAAATAAGTTATTATTTTAACAGTTATTCATAAATTCCGCTGAAAAATATATTAATATATGTTACTTTTCAATTTTTGAAATATAATGTATAATGATGCAAATCTTTCTATAACCAACAGATCATTAGGTCAGTATATTTTCATAATTTATTTAATAGTAACTAGTTATTATTGACAATAAAAATTAATTTGTTATAACTTTTTTTTACTTATTTCAAAACAATATATTCTATCAGACTGATGACAGACAAAAATGCATATTTGAAACATATGTATAATTTTTGGAAAAAATATCTTACATACTATTTTAATAAGAAATATCTCTACTTATTAACAATATACAATAGGAATTATATTTACATATTGAAAACAAAATAATAATAATAGGATCAAGGGACAGGCTGTTATTAACTCATTATAATATAATGATAATGTATGATATAATCTAAAGTTGATATTATATAAATGCTATTTCATCATGATTATTTGTTTTTGATTAAAATTGAGAAAATTTTAAAATTATGACTGTATTCTATAAATTTATTATCATTATTAAATAATACTAACCAACACTGTTTTAGTAATAGCTGAAAACCTTCAGGAAATGTTGATGGAACTGGAAGATGTAAACTATTGTTTCCAACTCCCCATATAATAGCTGAAGAATCAACATTTTTGTAAGGTGTTTCACAAGTCAAGAGTTCCCACAGTAAAACTCCATATGACCTAAAATTTTAAATATTAAAATATTTTATAAATATTCATATTTCTTGGTTAAAACTGAATTTCATTAAAAACCTACCAAACATCTACTTTTTCTGAGCAGGGTTCATTACGAATGATTTCTGGTGCCATCCACGAAACAGTTCCAGCAAAACTCATTCGAGTACTGATATCATTCCATTGACGACAAGTTCCAAAATCAGATATTTTAAGAACATCTCTCTCTCCAATTAAAACACTAAAGTAAAAATAATATATAAATATATACTCTCTTATAATTTAACTATTTAAAATAAAAACATTTCTCAAGCATCATACTTAGGAGATTTAAGATCTCTGTGAATAATTTTTTCAGAATGCAAATAATCCATTCCTAATGCAATCTGTTTGCTCCAGTCCACAACTGTTACAGGAGGAATTTCTCTGTCACTTTTTAATATATCATATAATTGTCCATAAGGACAATATTCCATAACAATACAATAACAAGGTGGTTGTGTGCAAACCCCTCTAACAAAAAATATAAGAAAAATATTAGGTTATAATTAATAGAACAAAATTTTCTTTATTTTAACTAAAATTCTAAAAGTGCTTAAATGAACCAATTACATTAAACTAACAAATCTTAATTAAAAATTGCTTTCAAACTAAACTAATGCTAGTTACCAGTAGATTCTTTTTCAAAATATTTTATTGGAACAACATATTTTCAAAACAAACAAACATAAATAAAACATAGACACACACAAAACAGGCTTAATATGAATTTTCTAACTCATCAGAATGTTTCATTAAAGTTGGATTAGTATATATCTTCAATGAAATATTCTACAAAATTCAAATATTAAATGTGTATCATATGTAAAGTGTTAAAATACAGGATATTTTTTAATATAAAATAAATTCAATTATTAATTATAATATTAATTCAAACTGACATCATTTATGATTTATACAGTCAAACCTCTTTAAGCCGCCCCTCTATAAACCGCCACCCTCGAAATGGTGTATTATAAACCAAAAAATAATTAAAATACAGTCACAATTCAAAAATTTAAACTGAAATAGCTAAAACTAAAATTGACATGATTGAAAATCTTATAAAAGGATGATGTCATCGATAGCTTGTTGATCATTAAATAATTACTAATAATTAAAAGCAATTAATTAGGAATTAAAATAATTCAATTTTAGCATTCTTTTTTATTAATCTCTTTAAAAAGTAATAAATAAAAGTGGAAAAACATTGAAAAGTAATATTATATCACAAATCGTGAAAGCCTGGCGGGCCGCACAAAATGGCTTGGCTTTGGACAGCCCTGTTTTAGCAGAATTAATCAATATTTCCCTATTATTTTTCAGTTTTAAGCATTTTATAGCTCATATGAAAAATGCAAATTTTACATAAGATAAATATTCTTGAAATTGTGAGAGATAAAATAAAACAAAGATAAAAAATTGTGTAGATTGCTTTAGTATTAGATCATTTTGATATGCTTTGAAATATGAACTTTGTCGACCATAGAAAACACTAGCATTTTTCTATTTACATCTAAAAAGTAATAATATATTGAAAATAAAATAAAAAATTTAATTTTAATTTGTTTATTTGTATTTTGATTACAATTATAGCAAATTAAAAATATATTGTCTATTATTACAATAAATTAGTTAAAAAATAATTATTGTATTAATATA
>AYEL01077037.1:0-69435 GCA_000484575.1 Olivierus martensii
CCTATTAGCTAGTTCAGATTTTGTTTTATTTTGATTTACTGATTTAAGCACAGCATAGCCACTTGTCACCTCTCGAGACAAACTAACATTAAAATCAAATATTGTCAATTATTGTAAGCTCAAAGCAGAACTATCAACATAGATCAGTGTCTGCCAAACTTTTTTACTTCACGGCACACTGAAGCAAGGGAATTTGTTTCGCAGCACACCAAATAAATATCCGAAAAAAATTATTTTGTTAATACGAATCAAAATATTAATATAGGTAACAATAATAAAATATTATTATTTTATCGAAATTAATAAATAGGTAATATAAATAATAATTTTATTAATGAGAAGGATGTACATAAGTAGGTAATATAAATAATAATTTTATTAATGAGAAAGATGCAATTGATTTTGAGAAATAATTATATTAAGACGTGGCTCTAAATTAAATAAATACACACGTAACTCCTCATTTACCATCAGTAATCGTTCCCTTTTTTTTTTTTTTTGTTTCATTTCCATGAGATCTTGAAACCTACAGTAATTGCAAAGATACCACGATCCAAACGGCAACAAGAATTGAATGGCTGTTGTAGCTAATCGAGGATATTGGCTCAAAGCGAAATCCAAAATGATGACAATTCTAGCTCAGAATGTGAAACTTTGTGCACAGGATCATTTCTCTAAACACTTTTAAATCTTTCGCGTTACACTTGGAATCTCTCGTGCATAGTAGTGTGCCTCGGCACACAGTTTGGTAGATACTAACATAGATCAATATAGAAAGTTACACTTGGAATCTCTCGCGCATAGTAGTGTGCCTCGGCACACAGTTTGGTAGATACTAACATAGATCAATATAGAAACCTATATTAAACATTTTTAAATCTTTCACGGCACACCTGGAATCTCTTGAGACACAGTAGTGTGCCGTGGCACACAGTTTGGCAGACACTGATCTAATATATAGGAAATGTTCTTTTTTTGTGTCTGGTTCTTGTAGTTTTGTGTTCTTTATGTTTATTAAGATAATATATTGATAGTATCCTAATAATATTTAATTGTGAAAAATCCATAAATTTTAGATATTTCCAACTTCTTACCAAATCAGACTTACAATGATCAAATCAGACTTACAGATTTCAGTTTGAGCCCTCAAACTGAATTCTGTCATAAGTCAAAGATTACTTGTACTTATATTATGATGAAAAACTTCCTCCAATACAATCATTTATATATATATATATATTGAGACTACAATACTTGAAGCATTTCATTGGTTTCTTTTCAATATATATATATATATATGAATAATTAGTGCTAATTAGTACAGCTATTTGAAATTCATAATACAACAGTAAGCAGGTTAACATGATCTAAATCAGTATATTATAGCAGATTATTATTATTATATAATATTATGTGGAGATCACAAAAGGCAATTGAAAGATAGAATTAGAGTATGTATGCAAAACACAAAATATAAAAAATGTCATTGGGACATGTATTAAGTGAAAATGTAATGAAAAACAGAAATAATCAAATTTTGTATTTAAATCCTGTGAAGAGGTTAACTCTGACCTATTTTAGTTATTATTTTATTATGCTCTTTTATTATTTATCGTTATTTTCTTTATTATTTAACATATTATATTTTAGTTTAAGAATTGGCTTACGTTTCACATTCTCCATCTCAGTATTTAGCAATCACGTGTTATGGAACGGACAGCCATCTTCCGAACAAGCTCTCTCAGCTATTGACGTCATTTAATCTAAATAAATTTGCCACTGACCTGATGTGAGAATATAAGAATGATCTCTTATTGATGTTTTGTTTGGTGTATAATTAATTTGTAAAGAAGATGACATGAATTGATTTAGGCAGCCATTCTTGTGGTCCTAGTACTGCACAGTAGCTACCTTGGGGGCAGAGTCTAACAATTTATTGTAAAGTTTAAGATCAGTGCTATTCTCATAGTTTTGCTTCAATGATGTATAGAGTAGCTTATGTGACGTCAGCATGGTAAATCTACTTCATCTGGAGACCTGCTGTAAATTGTCGGTAGCAGAAAGTAAGATGAATGCCATAGATTTATTTTTGTTGTTCAAAACTGAATATAAAATATTTAAATATGAGAGAGTGTTTCGAGATCACAGAATCTGATTGACAATTTCGTCAGAACTTTTTATTGAATTTTTATATCAACAAGATCTAATGTATAATATAATAGAAAAATTACTTTCCATAAAAAAGACATAAAATAGGAACCACTGTGACTGTTGAAGAACAAGTGATAAATACAATAAATTTTTATGTAACAGAAGATTTCCAACATTTTGAATAGTTTGAATCATTTTTCCATTAGTTGAAGCATTGAATGTGTAACTAATTCAATCATTAGTCATTTATCACGTTATGTCAGCTTTCCACTTGATAGATAAACAATTAGATATGAAATTAAATAAATTTTCTTTATGTAAATTATATATTACTATCATTTTATATTTTAAAATCAACTATGCACTACTAATATAAAATATGAAAGAATGCTAATGTGGAATTTGACAATGCATTGCATTTGGTTTAATGTTACCCATGTTACAAGTAATAATATAATTGAATTATATCAACAAGCATCTAATGTATAATATAATAGAAAAATTACTTTCCATAAAAAAGACATAAAATAGGAACCAAAATTTTGTAATGAAATATTCAATATTTCTCTGCTTAATATGATTTCAAAGGAAAAAACAAAAAAGTAAAGAAATTATTTAATTCAATAAGCTCTCGATATTTAACATATATATTTGCTATTTGATAAATTTTAAGTAAAACATATTTGTTGAAATCAGTTCAAAAATGAAAAAATAATGTAGAAAAGTTTGGACGACATTGCCTTTTGCTTTCACTTTCAGCCAATTTGATTATTTGACTAACATTTATTGGTGACAGAACAAATTAGGGGCATGGTAATTTTATTGGTACATCACTTTTACTACCGCCCTCGAAACAGCTGCAGCATATGACAAGAATAGCAATTTGTGGAGAAACGCTACTTTGCTGTAACTAATGATGTCACTACTATATGGTAAACTTGCTTTGCATTAACTTACCACAACCCATGAGAATGGGTACCTTACTCTGTAAACCAGGGGTGGGCAATTATTTTCTGCCGAGGGCCGGATTAACAATCTTCATTGGATTCCACAAGTACGCTTTATCTCTTAATTGAGTGCCGCCATTTTCAATTTGAATATAACAGTAACACATGACAAGCCTGACACGTGATTATAGATTTAGATTGGCTGCAGAAGAAAGTTGTTCCAATTTTTTAGGCCCCATGTTCAACAAATTGTTGGTTGTTGATTGAAGTTGTCCCAACTCGAGAAGTGCTATCAGATATGTTAAAAATCGACAACTACTATCAACCATCCACGATTATTGGTTATAGTTGCTGGTATTTCGTCCAGTGTGATACGGCCTTAACAGAGTTATATTCAGCCAGAACACTACATCGAAAGTAGAAATTATGCACATTTAATTGTAATGAAAGTTTTAAGCCACATTGTTGACTTTTGATTCGATTTTAGAAGCAACGAGATAAAATAAAGAGAACATTGAATTTATTTATAAAAGTTTATTTTTAAAGAATTTTTGAATTTTATGTTCTCTATTAATTAATAGTAGAAATATGAAATGATAAATAATAACATCAGAAACAGAATTCTCTATAAATTGTTCTGTTTAATTAAAAAAAAAAAAAAATTAAATAATTTTTATATAATTATTTATTATAATAAAAATAAAATTTAATATAAAATGTTTAATTTAAAAAAAAAAAAAATTAAATAACATTTGAAATTTCAAAAGATTGATTCAAAGCATTTTATTTAGTTTTAATAATATGAAAAAATATATTTCGAAACAAAATATCTAAGTCTGTAATAATTAGAACCGAAGTATCCAGTTTTTTTTTAATAATTTAAAACAAATTTCTATAATAATTTTATCAGTAGATGGCGGCATGAATCAAATTTGTTACATTTGAATATTCAATGTTTTGTTTGATTGTCAGCACTTGACTTTTTAAAATTTATTATATTTTAAAAATTAAAATTTTATTTACTTTTAAATGTTATCTATATAATTGTAAAAATAGATATTCGTAAAAACAAATATTGTGTTCGCGCTACGAGAAAATACAGTGATATACAATACAGTAATGTGTAAATTGTTTTAAGATAAAATTTTTAAAATTTTCAAAAATGTCTTTTAAAGAAAAATACGTTTGAAATTAAATTTTAATTAGAGTTCTTAATGGAGCACGTGGTAATTTGGGTCAAAACGACAGCTGCACCGTCATTGTCTCGGAATGTCTCATCTAACACCTGTGTGTAAAATATCAGGGTTGGTCCGCTGTTCCCGCCTTTTAACGAGAAGGGAAAAGAACTTTTACGATTTAAACTAGACAAAAATGATTCAAAATAACAGATGAAAACTAAAGCTCCAGAATTTTATAAATTTTTGCATATCGTTCAGATATAACATACCACAGATCTTCGGATGTTTCTAAGCATCAGATTAAACATATAGCTCCTCATTTTTCGCGATTTGAACATGTATAGTTAATTTCTTCTTATGAATAAACAAATTTATCTTTAAAATCTTCTATAATAATTAATTTAAAAATCGAATTATGCACGTCAAATACAATATTTTAATAATGTGTACATAAAAAAATATTCGTTTGTTATTAATAAAATTAGGCCGAAGTAAGAAATTAATGAAGAATATTATAACAGTTTTATGTTAACTAAAAGGAAAAAAAGCGTAATGTTTAATTATTTGACCGTGAAGTAAAATATTCTTGTATTCTGTTTCATAAAACTATTAAAACAAACTAGATGTAAAACTTCGATATTTTTTTTTTTTTATCAAACAATAGCATCTTATAAATAAAATTAAGAAGCACGAATTATTTTTGTTTCTACAAGGATTTTCAAGTGAGCATTGAAACGCGTAATTGTTGTTTTAGATGAACTGTGCAAGTTTAGCCCAAAGTTTCAGGTCAGTAGGTCGGAAGCATCCTTGTCCACTAGCGGGTCAGGGTAAAAGATATTCCATTTTCAAGGAACCATCAAATAATACAAAAGCGGGCGGATGAATAAAACCATGTTTACAACTGGTATCATTCAATAAATTTTAGTAGTTTTTTTTTATTTTGAAATGAAGACGATAACGACCTATCTCCATCAATTAACTTATAACAATTCAAAATGATTCTGTTGTAGTGACTCACGGGATTCGCATCTGGTTAAATGGCACATAGAACTTTTTCTAAAGAAAAAATCATGTGTACTTCGAGGAAAAATAAAAGAGGAAGTATCAAAATACGAATCGTCGACTTTCACTATAACGCATAAAAAACATTTAAGAAGCTTTTTAAGTTTCGTTGTTCCATTCATTTATCATTTACTTTGATACCAATCTTTCTTTTATGAACATCTCGCTTTAAAGAGAAATTATTTTTGTTCGGCCATGAGATTTATTTTTCTCACTGTTTTTTTTTTATATTTAAATTTTATTTATTTTCTATTTAATTTTATTTTTTAAATACATCATGTAAGTCTGAAAATAATGTTATAAATTATTAGATCTATAAATCTGCAGATACTCAAGAATTTTTAATGCGCTACGTGATTGCTTTACAGATTTCCTTCAAAAGAAATATTTTCTGATATTTGTTGTTAAACCGGACATTTAAAAAATTGGGCTTAATTTTCGTGGGCGTCGACCTTCTTCCGACCTTCTTACGAATGAATCATGTTCTGGCAAAGAACTCGTATCATGTTAAGAATGTGTTCCTTGTTTGTATGTTTTCATTTAGACTATAAATCAGTTCATATTATCTAAGTATACAAAAAAGATTGTGTCTTGAATTTTTATAGAGTAAAATAAAAATAAAATATTCGAATAAATGTTATCTAGCATTTACACAATACAATTACGGTTAAAGTTTATTTTTAATAAGGTAATTTAAACATTTTTTTTATTTATTTATATTTTAAAATAAACGATTTGTATGCAACATGACTTAATATTATCGCTCTTCAATTGGAAAAAAAGGAATTAAGGTTACCTGTCGTGCTTCGTATACAATTTAAAAATAAATTGTATCCGTGCAATAATTAGTTTTGTAACGATAATGAAATTTGGTCAAAGCAATCTTCCACTCGATTGAAGGTTAATGGCATAGTGCAACGTGCTATCAGATTAAAAATCGGAAGATCAAAGTCTATGAATCTGTCACAAAAACAATCTAAAATGAATCCAGTTCTAGAGAAGTAAGGGTCAGATAAGGATAATTATACGGGACATTGGTCTTAAGAGATGAATCATTGTTTACTGGTTGAGAACCTTTTCATTGTCAAGGTCGGTTTTCGTCCTTGATGGTCAACGAATGCTGGACCGTGTGTTCAATTTTCTCATGTGACTCATAAGTCTATTAAATTACTAGGACCTTGCCTTCTCCGTACTTCTAAGAATGAGTTTACATCCTGATACGAAAGATCATTAAGATCATTTACAAAGAAATAAACACCATAATAACTTACCATGCAGAAAATTCGACATTTACCAAGCTATTTTCGTTCGATTAGATTGGTAAAATAAATAATTACTTTTCTCAAACCAAATTTTTATAAAATGAAAAAAAAAAAAAAAAAATTGGTTTTAGTCTTCCTTAAAACGTAAAATTTAACAAAAATACAAATAATTTTCTTGTAAATAAAATGTATTTATGTGATATTTAAATTCGTAAATTACTTTATTGAGTTAACATATTGTGAAAGAATAAACTTGATTAAACAAGCATAGGAGGAAAGATTAATGATTGGACCTACTTGACATTTAACTATAGTCGATGCCCTTCTAAAGCCCCACATTTTATTCTACTTTCAAAAAAATATTTATCAGCAACTTGACAAACAAATGCTTTAGTCGGGGAGGATATCTTTAGTGAAAAGGGTGTGGTTTGATCATTTCATCTCCACCCTCAGTAGAAAAAGACAGAATTACCTTCTAAATTTTCAGGGAGTGGATTTTTTACATTTTCTATCAGATCGAATTTTTGTCAGTTAAAATTATCTATTAAATAGATTTATAATAATTTTAAAATAATTCTAAACGATCAATTCGAGAAAGTAAGTCCGAATTTTAACGAAAAGAAACTAACGCGTGATTAAAGATTCAGTTTCTTGACATACTTTTTGACATTTGGAGGAAAAACATTATACACAATTTAAATATGTAAAGCAAATGCTAATTTTACCTTATTTTCCACAAAAAAAAAAGTAGATTCGCGTAAATAACCTAAGTGTGAAAACATTAGAGTTGAGAGTTTCTTTCAAAAATAGCAATTACGTTTAGATTATCTGTTATCATTCTTAAATGTAGATTTTTATATTTAAAAGTTGTTTTATAAATCTGTAACGGAATAAAAGATTTGTTAGGTCAACAACCTAAAATGTGGAAATTTTGAGAAGATATTTGGAAGAATAATTTTCAGAAAAAGTATATCGCGGACAATTAGGTCAGGTAAACCAATCTTTTTGCATTAGAAACTCGCTCAACCATTTAAATAGAAGACACGAAAGTTCTCAGAAAAGTTAAAAAATTTCATCTTTTTAATTTTTATATTGTATACAAACACAACGATGAACATTATAATTTCGATAATAATAATATTTAATAGAATTATTAATTTAAATATCCCGATTTTAAACGAGAAACGACAAAAAGTGTGATGATTTTCGAAGAAGTTTTCTAGTTAGTTTTTTTTTTTTCTGTTTAAAAGCCGTCGATGATGATGATGACGAAATTGCTCTACAGATGGCGCCATACATTGCAAACTTTTTTCCGAACCATTATTTTCGGATTTTGATCTTTTATTTTAAATAATTCCATCAATGACGAAATAAATAAACTTGTTAAATTATAACTATTCCTTTCGAATGCGATAAGAATTAAAGTTAATGCACGGTTTGCGTGTAAAATTTGATTACGAATCTGATATTATCTTTTTTTTTTTTTACGTGTCATTTAAAACTGACATTTTCGGAAAGTTAAAACGTTAACAACCAAAAAAGAAAAAAGAAAAAAAAAACTGTATAGTTAGAATACGAATCGATTTATTTATCTTATCGAGTGTGTTTGATGTATCTACTTAGAAATGGTTGTAGTGCTAGACAGAAAGCAGTCCATTCCACTTTATAAAGTGGAAGAATTTTCTCTATGCAAATACTTCTTAACATTGACATGATGGGGTTTTGATAGGTCAATTCGTTGAATAAAGGGAATGACTTAGATACAACACCTCCAGACATTCGCAGATACTAATTAGACAGTATTGTGGGTAGATTATGGTTACCACCTTAACGAGCCAATGACCTCTGCCCAGACTCACATCGAGTGACTAGAAAACATTGCAATGAGATGATTGTCCTCCACTCCCTATTTCATATGAAGAAACATTTTATTTCGATTGCATTTTCACTTTCGCTTACGTTAAAATTAACGGAAAAATAAATTAAAATTCGCAAATTTGGAATTTTAGTAATAAAATATGCATCTATTCGCTTATTAATTATCCGTAATGTACTAAATATAAAATGGCGTCGGTGTTATTGTCAGGGAAAGGGCGATGACGTCATGTTCACGGACAGAAACACCCGTTATGGTGGAGCTGTAGTTCCGGTCGGACGTAACTGTAACGAAGAATTTAACTTTTGTAGAAAATCGAGGACGTTTAGATTAATATATATGAATTATAAAGATCATCGCTCGTATCTTGACGAATACCGCACGTAAAATTTTTCCATTACAAACATTCAGCAATCTAAACTTTTGCTTTGTTCTCCAGTCGCTAACGATTTCGTTTTTCCTTATCGTGTATAATATCCAAGATAGGCAATTTACTTAAGGAAATAGAAAGCAAAATTTCACTTTAAAAGAAATAATAATAATAATAAAATAATTTGTTTCGCATACAGTATTATGCTATACAGTTTCCAAGAATTGCACAGCGCGTACACACACACACACAAACATCTAAAATTAGTAATTAAAATGCATTAATAAACTTTAATTTCGCAACCCCCGAAGTGGTAACGAAGTCATTAAAACTAACTTATGAATTAATAATTTGTTTATTTAAAAATGCATATTGTTGCATAGCTGCATTAAAAAAATAGAAAAAGAAAGAAAAATGCTCATTTTTGCCTGGAAGACGTTTTTCGGAATAGTTCTGGAGACATTCATAACTTTAATTTGAACTTGCGACAGGTATATTTCACATATTATTCCTTCTAGAAACGTGCTAAAGAATAAAATAAAAATAAAAATAAAAATTTCCAGACCTTGGATATGCAAAGCTGCAATTTATTCCAGTTTAAATCCGTCGTAAACAGGTAGGTAGGCAACTGAGCTTGCAAGCTCGACTCCAGTAAACCTTGAATATGACGATGATCGGAATGCAAAAATAATAACAGTTATCTTCCTGAGACGTAATTTTACAGAACATTTGAAATAATTTGACGATTCATAAATGACATTTTTTTTTTTTTGTTTCATAAACATATTTCTTTGTTTAACCTTGGACGGGAGAATATTATCAAAGAAATGGTCTAGAAATCATTTTTGGTTTCCTTTCGGATGACAGATATTGGTCACGAGGTGGATAGTCACAACCCATTTCCCGCCTTAATAAGCAATACAGCGTTGACTTTTTATTATCAATTAGCTCTGCAATATTAATGATCGGAATGACAGCGGGTCTTAGATATAAGCTATTACACCGTAGAATGTAGAAGTTCATTACGTAGTCTTCGAAATTTATTTTCCTTCTTTGCCTACATTTAATTCCACGACCTCACAATTTAAGTCTACGTTGTGCTATTAAAGTCTAACGAAGTCGGGCTCTGCCTTGTTTGACTTAATGGCGTATGGGAAAATGTGTCTTGATAAATTTACTTTAGTGACTTAGAGAGAAAATAAATCTTCGAAACTCCGGTAGAAGATGAATTTTAGTGTTTCTTTTTTAATAATGCTTCGGTATTTAGAAGATCTATAATGACTTATAGATTAATAAAACTATCTTTTAATGCTGGAATGAATTATATCATTAGGCATCATCAAAGACATTTGCATGCTAGAGATTCATTTGCATGCTACAGTTTAGATTAACTGTAATTTAATAATTTTATATAATTTGGATTAAGGTGTGTCGTTAAGGTTCCTGGTTCGATTCCCTTGCCTCAAAGTTCCTGGTTCGATTTTTAGTTTAAATTATATTTTTAATCATCAATTAATCATTGGCGATATAATCTTAGCGCAAATTATTTTAAATTTACAATTAATCTAAATTATTTCCAGTAGGGGGCTTTTGGTGTCCTGGATCCCCTAGTTTGATTTTAGTTCTAATGTTAATTTGTTAACTAACAGATGGTGAGCATGTTTTAGACCAGATATCGAAAAATAATTTTAAAAAGTTGATTGCATCGTGTTGAAGCTATATTTGTCGTAAAAATGAAGCTACTAAAATGCTTAAAGACATTGCGCTAGTGAATTTTTTTTTCTCATATAAGTTATCTTGCATTTATTTTAAATTATCGAAAGTAAAACAAACCAAAGAGTAAAAACAATAGAAATTTCGTCAAGCATTATGAAGTAACATTCTTTTTTATATCGACATTTTCCTCGTTGAGATATTTCCCTCAAAACTCCGAAGAGAGAAACCCCTTTCCTGTATCCTACCAACCAACTGTATCGCTGCAGTCCAATGCCTATCTGGGTCATTCACGTGATCGTTCCAACATCGCCGATTGCTTGTTTATATCAGAGAGTTTCCTGCAATATTTTCTCTTCTTTAGAAATTTCACAATGACGATCATTCGTTCGTACAAGAATATTATTCATTTGTAAAAAATATAATCGCATTTTAAGTTTTCTTTTGAAGGAAAACTCCCAGTTCTAGAAGTAAGATATCTACTCATACAACCGAAACGTTTCTTGGAAGTAAAAACTTGATTTGAGAAATTTAAATATGAATAGAATTTTTTTTTTTTTTTTTACAAAACCTAGTCCTATATAATATCAAAAATGAATAATTCTGTTTGCAAAATTAATGTAATTTAAACTCTTAAAGCTTTATTTACATTAAAAATCTAGGCCGCTTTTGTGGAAATTCGTGAGATTCGAACTTCGATATTTTTTCCAAAATAGAGAAAATGTATTAAGCATGCTGCATGGTGAAGTTTTAGCAAGCATTTTTTGATCAGTATCATTATTCTTTCGTTAAAAAAAAAAAAAAACAAGCTGTTAGCCATCTAATTAGCATAATTGCAACAGCTGCTCTAAACCGAACCTATTGCATGTGTTAAATCAAAAATATGCCTGCTATGCTGACAGGCCAGAAAAATACCCCCGACTAATATTTCTAGATAGAAAATATTTCAAAACAAATTTCTGGCTATTTTTTATTTTTATTTTTTAACGATTTAAAAATGATAACACACCGTTAATGCTCCGAATGATGGTTTGTTTTATACTAGTTACTGAAGCAAACACACCTTGTGGTTTTATATATAGCACGCAATAACTTCATAAACATATACGATTTCGAATTTTATAAGATTGAATAGCGTAGAAGAGTTTTTAAAATGAAAACAGGACCCAGAAAAGGAAAAAAAGATAGATTATTTAAATAGTCAAACATCGTAACATCTTTTCTAGTTCAATAAATCTCTTCCTTTATCTTTAGATATACAACTATAAATTCAGCTTCGATTAATATTACTATCCGTTCTTTTTGTCCCTATTTTTTCGCCTGATGGATTTTTCCGTTCGATACATATTTCATTCTTGATGAAATGTCCTCTTTATTCATTAAAAACTTGATTAACTAAGCGTAACGCGTAGCATGCGTTATAGAGCTCGAAATGATACGTACAATGATTGATTTATTCATTCCGTTAATATATATATATAAGTGATAGGTATCTTATATCAAATTCTTACGCTAGATAATAAATTAATTTATCTATAAGGAAATGCTGAGATAATATTTCTACAAACAAACACACACTTATCAAGTCATTCTGGGTTACCTTGAAATGAGTACAACTTGCAGTTCGTGTTTATAAATTTTACAAAAATCGAAAGAGAAATGAGAATAAATAAATCTTGAGGAAATGAGGAATTTTGTTTTGTTTTTTTTTTTTTTTTTATTTTTCTAAATTATTTTACATTATTTTGGTGCATAAGAGATATATCTAACGAAAGCAAAAAGATCAAATGATGCTATGAAAGCAGTTACCGGTAAGTTTCTTGCAAAAATTGCATGACCAAGAATTATCAATCACCTTTAAGAAAATTATTTAATCTGGAAAATTATTGTTTACAATATTTTAAATCTCGTTTAGAAGGAAAGATTTTTAACATGGAGAAAAGTAATTAGTTTTAAGTTTAAATGATGTGGAATGAATGAAAGAAACCTCACACGATGTTTGAAGGCCGTCAACTTTATTGCAGTAGATGTCACTGAAGGAGACGAGTAGAGAGCGAGTCAGACGTTCGTCTACTTACGAGGTGTTGACATCTGACTTCGAAAATGCATATTTGGTCCATTAATCAATATCCTACCGAGTTCCTTTAAAGCCATTTCGACAATTTTACACTCGAAAAGTCATTCGATTGTAGAAACTTAAGGCGTAATTCCCACTTTGACTCGTTACTCATAAAATAGCGAGTCATAAGCCGCAATCTAATTATATTTCGAATAATTTATTATAAAAATATTCTTGTAAAAATGCAATTGCAAAAAAAATTCCTGTTTAATTCAAATGTTTCAATCATTATTTGACCTCAATAGTTGTAGATATTGCGCAACAGTAATATGCAAGTTGTCGTTTCTTTGCGGTTTGCTATGGTAATTTTAAGAATATTTTTTTTTGTGTGTGTGTACATTCGTGATATTTTTCAAGTTCCGAATGTATTGTTCGAAAGTATTAGATCAACACGTGAACTAATTATTATTAACGGAAAATGGAATCATTGAAGGTTTAATAAATATAACGTGTTTCTCCTCCCTGTTAATTGCTGTTCCGTCAAGGAGAACAACAGAATTGCCTTGCACTCGTTATTGTAAATAATCAGTGTTGTTCTAAATGTTCATATATATATAAAAAAAATCTCTCTTTAGAAAGAATATAAAATTTCCATTTGATATTCTCCGATCACGTAGCTACATTTTTATTACTGGTTGTCGTGATATCGGTACTTAAAGTAATTTCCAAATAAGAACTTCTACAAAATTAGTTTAGTTTTTGAACTCTTCAAGGTTAAAAAAAAAAAAAAAAGTATTGTGCTTCCAAATTAGTAGTGGATTTTCTCAATTTAGCAGTAATAATAATAATGATGTATAAAAAAAGAATATTTCATGTTACTAAACGTAATTATTCTGAAGAGAATAAAGTTTAAAAATGTGCGATTTCATAAAGGTCAACTGTTATGAAAGAAAAATACAACTATTGTTGTATAGTTTAATATTGGAAATTCAAATAAACGAAAATCTAAAAATAGAGAACAATGTAGGGTAAATTGTCCATAAATAATTTAAAATTATCCACAGACGTCCTTAATTAAATTTTCGGTAGAAAATAAATAAATAAATATATAAAAAAAAGGACAATCTAATGTTTATCTACATTATATCTTCTCTCTACTCCTTAATTATTACATTTTTTTTTTTTTTCCTTTTGTTTAGAAGTTACATTTTGATGCATTAAACAAATCGGTCGTAGGCATTCAGTGCTTAATTATCTTTTCTCTGAATAAGGCTATTCGTGATCCTCGAAAGCGCTCTTTAAGGAAATCGTATAGAGCATTATATCGCGTAATCTGAATGTAAAATAGGCCCACGTTGACAGCAATAAGAATATTCTGTAACATATAACCATACATGTCGAATTGAAGAGGCGTGCATATCGTTTTATGTCCCGCTGAAACCATGTTAACAGCATCTATTCCTTACAAGAATCACGAAATGAGTTGCAATAAATTCGAGTTTATCTTCGAGAAGTCACGTCGTTGAAGCCATTATTTCATTACTCGATATTAAGCAAATACATTTACCTATCAGAAAAGTTCTTTTTTTAATATTAAACTTTGTTATGATATATGCTAGATGCGTAACCAAATCGTGCTCTCTGATGTATATTTTTTACCTTCGAACGAGTCGTATTTTTTTTTATATTTTGCAATTCTTCTTGTGTTATTGTTATTTTAAGGGTTTAAAGAAGACGTGAGAACTTAACAACTTCCGGAAAAAAAAAAACTGGACACAAAACGTGAAGAATTTATTAGGTAGAAAATGAGAGTGAAGATTACGTCGAAATGGTATTGAGGTGAAAGGTCGGTGTCTTGATGGAAAAAATATGCTGTTGTCCAACACAATAGAGTATATATATATCCATGCACCTCACGTCCCTTTGGCGGACTGTAGCTAAGTTTGTTGTTTTGAATCTCTTTGACAGGGGAGGTCACAAAAATTAAAATCTGTTACTTTAAAGCTTTTCACCCCGAAATAATTAAGAAATTACTTGATTATAATTATTGCATGGTTTCTATAGTTTGACTGTCTTAACTTTTTAAGTCGTAAATTATTATAAAACACGAAGGTCAAATTGCATCAGAAAATCTTAGAATGAATGTACTCTGAGCGTGTAGTACGTGATGTAAGTTTGCATAAGGGTTTTTTTACATTTAAAAATAAATAAATAATGAATATTCGGAATTTTATTCGGAAGCTACTTAAGTTTCGTGAATCCGAAAATGGTCCTGTTTAATATAATTAAGATTTGAAGTAAATTCTGACCTTGAAACGTGTCCGGATTTCAGATGTTTGGGAGGCAAACTCCTAGAAATATCATAGAGTTGAAGAATCGTTTAGACATTTCTTCTGATGTTTAATAATTTATTGTAAAGAAAATAAAAATTAATCGATCTGTGTATCGATAGAAAGAAAACAAACGAAAAGAATTTTTTAAAGAGAATTTATTATAAAAATAGCTAAAATAGTCTGACGAATCATTTCGCTGCGAAAGAATAAAGATATTTCACTTTCTTATGGAAGTCAACCGATGAAAAGAGCGTGATCTGTCACGCGTGACGTGGATTCGTGTGATAGCCAAGGTCGTTTTCACCACGCATGTGGATATAGTCTCACGAAATGATGCAGAAATAATTAGGTCTATTATGAAGGGAGTCGTTTCCTCTGAAGACTTCCCATCTATGTCCAGGAATTTATTACGACCAACAACTTACTTTATCCAGGAATTTTAACCAAACAAAAAAACATTTTATTGCCATTCTACAGTTAAACAATAACAGTTATTTCTGATTTTTAAAGGAAAAAAAAAAACATATTCTACACCCTTCACGCCAGCAATGGTTGAAATTAAAATTAGCGTGTATTGAACGAAAATTTCTAATTATATATATTAATAGTCAAACGTGGCAGGCTGGCTGGTAGGATGTCCCTTTTTCGATTAAACTACTATACCGATTTCTATAAATAGGGTATCTATAAAAAGATCTAATATTTGGATGTCTGCGATAGCCAAAATTGTTTGTTGTTGTTAATAATTTAAAAATTAAAGAATAGAAATTACATTGAAATTATAGTTCCTCTAAAAAGACAGAATACGCAGATGGCGCTGTAACATAATAATGGATGCCATTTTATGACTCTCATCGATGGATTCCCTACACGAATTATATACAGTATTATTAGATTAAATCACATGATTATATTTCCGCTCTAGTATTATATTAGATTAAATCACATGATTATATTTCCGCTCATTTATATGAGCGGGTAATTTCTAGAATTTTAAAAATTTTATTCAAGTTACACTTACGTTAATAGTATAACGTGACAAAAAATAAATTTATACATCCGAAAACATGGCTGCATTTTCTGGTATTGGTTAGTAAACTTTTACGATTCTTAAAAAAATATATATATATGACTTGCGTGTAAACATGTCCATTAAAGAATCAGATTTTGCATCTCGGCTTGTGGATTCTAACTTTCTTTTTCCCCTGAAGCAAATCTCATTTTGTTTATTTTAGACTCAAAAATTCGATATATTTTAATGTTAAATAATTTTTTTTTTTTTTTTTTTTTTTTAAATTAAATTAAAATAATAATCAATTATAAAAAGAATTTTTTTTTTTTTTTTTTTTGCAAAGTAATTAAAAAAATTATCATCGTGTTATTAGTTTTTCGACGAGACGATAATTGTCGTAATGATAACAATCATAAAAGCAAATATTCAAAAAATAATTTAACTTCCCATATGACCCAGATAAACAGACTCTTAAAGATATAACAAATATATATTTTTTAACATATTTTTATAAAAAAAAAATTAAGTAAATTGCATTCCGATGATATTCTTATTACTACTGTATGGTTGCTGCATCCAGTGAGGCACATCTGAACCATGTTGTGACAGGCATTCGCGATAGACTACGACATCCTTTTTCTACTTCGCACGGTCCGTTTAAACTGAACTACTTGAAAAATTAGCTTATTTTAAGTATATATATGACAATTAGCATGAGAATAATCGTACTTAAGGGAGGAGTCGTTGTCTGATTAATTATCCGCGCCGATTTTTTTTTTTAATCGATTTAGAGCTTATAGATTTTTAAAAAAGTAAGACACGATTATTCCACACGATTAAAAAAATTTATCAATTTTGTAGGACAGTTTATTAATAATTTTTTTAATAGTATAAATAAATAAATTAAGCAAAAAATTTTATGACATTTTTAAAACTACATACGGAAAAAATTTTTCTAGATAAAAGTTTAAATCGAGTAAGAGGAAAAAAAAATTGTTTTTTTTTTTCCTATTTATTATTTTTCTTTCTTTCTTAATAAAAATAATTTAGAGATTTTTCATGCTTACGTTATTTGTAAAATTTAAAAAAAAAATTATGTATATGTTTGCAGAGAAATTATTCGAATGCAATCAGAATCTGAGTTTGTTTATACTGTTTGGCTGCTGATGTCGAGCAAAACTTATTACGGTTAAAAGAAGGTTAACATATGGTGGGAACGGTGTCATTAAAACTGATATGACGACCCGAGTAAAGTAAAACAAAACGGGAACTTGATTTAAAAGAAAAAAATAAAATAAAATTATCAATAAACTTGTAAAGATTAGATAATAAGGAACACGTACTTTTATAAGAACAGTTTTTAGTTAATGTCAGATTATTATTTCATGCGATTTTAAAAAAGGTTAATACAAATTGGCGGCCGGGTTGTGAATTGCTAATTAGGAAATAGTTTGGAACGTTCAATCACTTGGATGAGTGCACAGATAGAGAGATTCGACAAGCGGTGAAGCAACTAACAAGACGCTACGGAATAGGATCCACCCTGTGGGGAAGTGGTGTGAAAGTAGACACACAGAGGAAAACGGCGAAAGTATAGGGCTCAGAGGCCACTCACCTCCTTGCCACGGAGTGCGATGTCCTCCGACGACAGACAGACCTGCCTGCTTACAACGGACAGGCCCGAAAATATACTCACTGAAAATTGCTGGTTACCTGCTTAATACCAAGGTTGACTCGTGATTTTGTTTGTTTTGCTAAAATTATAGACGAGTGTCTCGTCCTCTCGACTATGCTTATTTTATCTGCTTTATATATCCCAAACTTACCAAGAAATGCATAAATTTGCATACTCAACGAGAATCGTTAATCGCTATAGATTCGGTTATAACTAGAATGCCATTTTTTTTTTATTTATAGTTTTAATAATTTTTTTTTTTATTTTAAACCGCTTCGTCTTTCCAAATTTATCGTTGCTCTTTGTTATATACAGTATGTTATTTTTAAGATAAGAGCCAACCACGGATAAGATTAGTCGAGTAAATCGGTAGAGTGGCATTTCGTGCCTTAATGACAGCAGATGTTCGAAAAATGGGCCGATGTAGACTTATATAGGAGAAGCGACCTTCAGTCAATGCCTCTGGGAAGACGGGCAAGGACAACCGAGAGGCGTTCGGTGTCACGTTGGTTACCACTAAAATGGACCGTCATCTATTGTCACGAAACGATACGTGATGATCAGCAGGTGTACCCCGTAAAAATTCTTCTATTCATCACACGTTGGATCGGTTTTAAAATTGAATCCGGGAATAAAAAGTATCGAAACGACGCCTTTCGTGCCCTGAAAGTGGAATGCAGTAGCTTGGTCATGCTCATGTGTCAAAAGTCATTTCGAAAATTATGTTCATGTTTGATGTTCTCCTACATAATTCATAAGGAAGGCAATGAGAGTGAAAATGCTTCTTAACATCATCTTAATATATTATGAATCTCAAGTAGGTTCACATAATGTTTTTTGGTAATAATTAGAATTTTTTTTTTTTTTTTTTAATTTCGTTAAAGATGCAAAATTTGTAAAAGAAAACATCAAAAATTTCGCGTAATATCAGTAAACATTAACGATTGTACGTGTTACACGTATAATAAAATTTTTAATTTTTAAATATTAAACAAATTAATTTTATGTCCTTTTTTTTGGGGGAAAGTTCTTATTTTTTTTTTTATTACTTCCTTAGGCAAAACGTGCTTGGAAACAAAATTTATAATTCCTATTTTTACACCACGTTTGTAGATGAATGCACTTTTTTATTTTCCACATATATTCCGGTAGAATCGATTCAGAGAATGTTAAAAAAAAATAATAATAAAAAATATGTAGGTAAATTCTTATTTTATGAGAAAATAAGAATATTTATTTATTTATTTTTTCTGTATCGGATTTCCCCTTTAAAATTGGCACAGAACTAATTCGACAGTAAAAATCGGTAAAGTTTTTAAGAAAAATTCTTGCTTGTGGGCACATCGCATACATTATAAAATTTATTCACTCCATCGGCCCGATTCACATCGTGATTCTAGTCGCAAACCGTGGTTTAACACGCGTAATTGACTTCGTGATTGATATCGAGATCAGTTAAGCTGAACCGCTTTTGACTTTAATTCCACATTATCGATTTCTACTAACTTAATTACAAAAAAAAAATAAATAAATAAATAAATAATAATAATAATATCCTTCTGAATAATAATTTTTTTGTAATGGTTTCTATCCGATATTCGTAGAAAAATCGTTATTACTAATTTCAATTTTTGTATATTTTTATTACCAAGACCAAACATAATAAACAGAACTCATATAATTATACTAATAATAGAATCCTTTTTCTTGGTATATCATTAATAGAACCAGTTTTTTCTTTTTTCATTCAGTCTGTAGAGATGTACTAAGCAATTCTTATCTTCGTTTCTTGTACTGGGTAGAAGAAGCTGGTAATAATCGAGACAGGATAATTTTAAAAAGTTGTTCAGAAGTTTTTCCTCGGCACGCCTTACCGAAAACCAAAAAAAAAAAAAAAAAAAAAAAAAAAAAAAAAAAAAAAAAAAAAAAACCTCGGCACGCCTTACCGAAAACCAAAAAAAAAAAAAAAAAAAATTGTAAAAATTACAATTACAAATTCGTAACTCGATACGTGTAAAAATTACAATTTCTCAGTTTGAAAACGATCTTACTCCTTCTCCTCCTCCTCTCTCTCTCTTTTTTTTTTTTATTCTGTATAACTCTGCCGAAAAGTATTTAGGACAGTACACTGACGTCATATTCGTGTCGCCCACGCAATCCGTGAAAACGTGTACGGAGTGGATAACTAACGATGATGTAACTGGTTTTTTAAAAATACTTACCTCAAACCGATCTTCGAAATTTCCCTCTACGTCTAAAATAAAATAAAAAAAAAATTTACACGAAATATTTAAATTTAAAATTTTACCTCTATAATCGAGTTAAAATTTAATCGATTCTGGAATTAATTAACTTTTGATTATCGTGACGTAACCATCTATTATAGAGAGATATGACCCAAAAAATGAATTTTAGAATCTTTAATTAAAGATAATGCGCCTCTCTTGCTCAACGTCGTTTTTACGAGGAATAAAATAAATTTAAAAAAAAGAGAGAAAGAAAAACACGATAATAAAGATTAAACGATAGCAATAATTTGATTTTTAATTATTTAATCCTTAAAATAAATTAAAGAAAGCGTAAATCCTAAGTCGTAAAAGTCGTGTTTATATATATATAATTTTTTCTTTTTAAATCTTGAATTTATTTACAGGTAAATAAAAAGATGAAGAAACTTGTCTATTAAAAAATAAACGTTTTTATTTATATATTTTTTAAACATTTGAGTATAATTTAAGAAATAATTGTCAAATTATCTTATATATATATATATTTTTTTTTAATGTCAAAAACGGTAAATTTCGTCATAAATTCCAGTTGCCACACGAATTTTAATGCAAAAAAAAAATTTAGAAAATTGAAATCATCATTAATTTTTAACTGTTTAAAGTTGTAAATATAGAAAAAAAAAATAAAAAAATAAAATTCGAGTTAGTTCAACTTTTTTTTTTTTTTTATCGACTGTTTATTTATATTTATTATAATATTATTAAATTTACTTTTTTTTTTTTTTTATTATCGATTGTTTTAATTAAAACATTCTTTGTTTCATTCTGCATATTTTAAAGAAATTAGAGTTCAAAATACGTCATTGTATGCCAGCAAAGTCTGGTTCATACGATGAGAATGCGATATAGTCGGTAAAGAACCTGTATGATGTAGAGAATGGAAGAAGAAGAAGAAGAAGGAAAAAAAAAAAGAAAAAAAATTACCCGATTTCTTTCGGGAGTTGCACTATTGTTTCAAGAGCTTTAATCCGTACATTAGGTACGAAGCAGTTCCATCCTCTACCGTCTAACTGCAACTTTAAATGAATTTAAAGGTTCTATCTTCCTTTTTTTTTTTTTTGTTCGCTTTGCATCGCTAGCAAATTAAAATTGTTTTTTTTTTTTTCTATTTCAAAACTTCCTTCTATTCTGTAAAAATTTCTTGTAATCATTAGCGAAAGTATAAATATCTCGAGTAGTTAAAAATGTCTTTCAAAGAAAGATGCAAAGAATATAATTAAAATATTTATTATTTTTATTTTTTTAACTCGAATTTTCTTATCATTAACTCGCAAAATTTAGTAGAATAATGTTTAAATTAAGAAGAAAAAAATATATATATTTATATATTTTATGCTAATATTTTAAAATTTTTCATTGGGAAAAGAAAAATATATATATTAAGGTGTGTTATTCCAAAAGTGGCAGAATAGTGAGGCTCAAGGTCAACAACTGGAATGATGTTGGTGTCACTGTGCTCTTGCACGACAGTTTCATGCTTTTCTATAATTTTGATACTCACTGGAGAAATTATCGACATAATTTCTTCACTTATGTTTTGACGAGTTAATAAACGAAACGACAATTTTTCTTTCTTGGCGGAAAATCCCCCCCCCAAAAAAAAACCTTTTATCGTGTTTAAGCTCAAAAATAACAGATTTGAATGTATGTTCTAATTAAGTTATTTTTATTTTGGCATTCTCAAACTTTATTAATACAAATTTAGAATCTTCTCTCAAAAAAAAAAAAAATCCTAAATAGTACTTAATGAAATATAATTGTCCGGCATACTAATTAATGTCATTTGGGATCTTTTAGTGAGTCATATTTATTCCTGTCGAACTCTGACAGGAAATTCTTGTTGATAAAAGCTGTAGGGTCATTGATGTAATTATTTCAGAGAATTTGAAGGGCAAAGGACTTTTCAACATTCCATAATACTATATAACATAATGCGTTATGCGCATAAAAAAAAAGGAAAATCTTTCGACAAATAGGTTTTCATCGCTTTATTTATCACTAATTTTTCATGTGTGATTGATTTGTCAAACTTCTGATTAGCGAATGTTGCAAAGAGTGGAAGGAAAATAAAAAATAAAATAAAAAGGAAATGAGCATTATTTCATTTTTCATTATCCTTTGTGTTAAGTTTTGAGGACAAAAGTAAAGTTGAATCGAAATTGTCCTAGATAAAGGACATCATTCGGACCACAGCTGGAAGATTTGTTTCCCTTCATTAACAATTAACTCGAGTTTTCCTCTTCGATGAAGATTAGACTTAATGATAAATATTAACGTTATACGTTTAAAAATACACGAATAATTTTTATAATTTTCACGTTCTCAATTGCACGAAAAACCAATTTAGCAGATTTTTTTATAAAATTGCAAAAGGGGGAAAAAAATACAGAGTTCCTGATTAATTTACTCCTCGCATCTTCTCGGTAATTTTAACAGCGCTCTTTTTTTTCTTTTTTTTTTTTCTTCTGTTCACTTTATGTCAACTTCCTTTTTAGAGAATTAATTAGAAACTTAATTAGGTTGAAAAAAAAATCGAAATCGGAACACACACGCACGAAAAAAAAAAAAGTCTTATTTGGTGATATTTTCACTCTAATTTTGCATTCTGCTCTCGAAAGTGGTATTAAAATATTTATAATTAAAAAATATAATAATTTATAAGCAGATTTCATTATCTAGAAACTGATCAGAGAACGTCCGCATTTTGAGTTCTGCATAGTCAGAGGTCAGACATACGGTTTAATCGTGACCAAAGACAGCACGATCGCCTGGGCCACCCTATACAAAGAATCATTGAACAATACAATAATTAGTTCGGAAACATTCGTTCAGATAATGATCTTAATTAATATTCCGGGTAGCCAAGAATAGCGATAAATATAGAACATCACGAATTGTCTATTCGATTGACATTCTTTGATGATTTAAACAAAAATCAAGAAAAAAAAAGCCACTCCTATCACGGAATGTTGAAGGATTTCAAAACATGGAAATTGGAACTTTCATTAAAATGGGAAGACCAAAAAGTGATCCAAATCTATAAAAAAAATTTTTACAAATTTTTCCAAATTTGTATTCTCGTATTAAAATTTCTCAGCTATAATTACACTTTCTACTTTTTAATGTCACAAGTTGAAGTTCAAGAAACTCGCGACATTTTTTTTATTATTTTTTTTGCCATAAAGCGGGTTTTGTGCCTGGTAACATATATTTTGTTTAGACCAATGTGTCATTAATCACGTTTTATAAATAAAATTTACAGAATGTAAATAAATTTAACGAATTAAAACCTATGAAAATTAATATTTCTAGAAATTATGTCCAAAGTTGATTATAGAGATGCTCGCCATAATATGAGCATAAAAAGTCAAGAGTTTTTCCACTGGATCAGTTTATTTCTGAGAAAATTCATTCAAGATTCAAGTTACAAGTCGCAAAAAATGAGAATTTATTATTATTGTAATATTATCTTGCAACTGAAAAGCCGAAGATATGGTTAAGATTACAATGCCTGCAATATGGTATGGCACAAGCAATATTTCAACTTATATACTGTATATCCAGTTTTATCAACAGTGATGCAGGTTCTTTGCAGATAAGGATCACATTTGACATCAGTTTTTATTAACTGAAGTGGGCATGTTTGTTCTTATGGCACCCAACAAGATGTACAGCTTTTTTGTGGCATTAATAATTCTCTTAAATGCTTACTGCATATTATTATAACTGTTATTACGTACGCTTAGTTTACAGTTGTGAAAGTCAAACTGAACTCACTGTAAAGCAGATTTTTACGATTTCCTTATATTAGTTCATGATAAAGAGAATTATCTCGGATTTCTAATAAATATAAAAGCTTATGAATCACAGACAAAATATTTGCGTGATATGTTATTACATGTTATGCCATTTTTAAGGAGATTAACCTATATTAAGTGCATTATACGAGATATGGCATAACTTTCGAGATGCTTCTCTAATAAGTCATTATCGTGCTTATTATCGACTTAACTAAATTTGACGTATTTAAACTCGAGTATCGAAAGGATATTTCTATTTTTAGTTGGTAACGAAGCTTAAAAAATATATATGAAAATTATTAACAATCATAATTTAGATCTAAAGGTACAGGAAACATCATTTTCCGAGGTATTCAACGAGTGAAGTCAACCCTCTTAATATTATTGTGACCTGACGACTTTATTATGTCTCGCTGGCCATTAGACAGCTGACATTCATGAGCACTGTAACTTGGATGTACTGTATATAATAATACAAGTGCATGTTTAAAAACCAGGACGGCTCATGGCATCGAAAACATAAATGTTTACAAGGCAATTGAATGAGAAGTATCTCGTGCTGGGATGATTTACATAACTTTTTTCGGATGTAAAATGTTGTAATTTAATGAATAATGTATAATTTTATTAAAAATTATATTAATTTTAAGGTTAATTTAAAGCTAAAAATCATAAATATCGGTTACATTCTTTACTGTGATTAACAGTAGCTAATGGTTGGTGCGGTTTATTAACCTAAATATTGATTTGCCAATAGATGTAAGACGGAAAAAAAAAAAACGATTGTATATGTTTCTTCTAACGAATATTAAGTAATTAGACTTGTTAGCGACGGAAGAGAATTTGGATTTTTCCACTCGAAATCTTCACGAATGTTCGAAATATTCCGTAATGCCGTTTTCATGTTTTCTCGTAATCTATAGCATGACCAAAATATATTAAAAGAATTATAAACGAGCAGAAGTTTTCATTGAATTCGTGATCGTAAAGCGTGCATCATTTTGGAATGAATAGAGGATATACCCAGTGCGTGATTCTTTTAGAACGTTTGTCAAAATAATTTCCAAAGATCACCGATGCGTAAGAAAAGTAATATTTAATATAATTAGACGAGTTATTTACTACGTAAGAGTTGTTTGTACATTAAGATTCTTTCATAGTTGATACGGTTTAAAGAACGGAAAGACGTTAATGCACCATCGAATTTTGTTCACCAAGCTTTTGGTGCCACTATCACCATCTTTGCCAATCGATGGTTGTGAATTGTTATCGTGTCGAAGAGGGTGTGGTCTACATCAAACACCTAACCAGTCTTACTCTACAAGGTCAACCATCTGCTCTACAACTTTTACTTCCTACATGAGATTGTTGATCACTTAGTTAGGCCTATCTATTTTTATTGAACGGAAATTTTTACGACTTTCGGCAGTCGATACTTTTGTTTATAACGTATCGGCATCAAGGTTAACATCTTTAATGTCAATAATAGAATTTTATACTGGAAAAACTTATAATAAAAAAAAATTTTTTTTTAAAAACTTTTCTCTCGGTTAAGTTCGTCGTCCTTAACTGACAGAAAATATTCAGATAATTGCTTTGCCTATTATTTGTTCGGATAGAAAGTTAGAAACCAGTGAGTTTCAGCTCTGTCCTTATTTAGTCAGGCTGGATAGACCGGTCTCCGAAAACGGGGGTGGCAAGAAGGTTATTTCGTGGGGTTTGATTTTTATCTGAACCGAGCTCAACAGGAGTTTTGTGTTTGTGCGCATTATTTTCTAAGCCATTTTGCGAAGAATATAGACGTTTCGTGTCAAAAAAGTACAGAATTTCAAGTCTGGATTCGAGGTCTCGCCAATTGTTTTCCCAGAGCGAACAATCATCGTTCTTAACACAGATCTGTCTTCGAATAAATTTTTCATTTGAATACAAACTAGCGAAAAAAAAAATATGATTTTAAACGTATGTTCAGCCGTAATAAAACTCGATAATGATTTAAAAATAAAAGTCAAGCTTTATTTTTCTCTTCGGATTAAAAAAAAAAAAAAAAAATGACAATCCAACATTACTGTCAACAAAATTTTTTAACCTTTTTTTTGTTGTTATTACGTATAAACAGCAATAGTTATTAAACTTTAGTAAATTTTCATGGCAAAACTTATTTACAACGTAATTATATCCATATTTGAAAACTGAGATTTACATTATTTGTAATATTAGCAAAGCTTTTCCGTTAAAAAAAAAACTGGAAAAAAGTTGGCACAGCTTGACAAAAGCAATGACATCAGCGAGGTTCTACTGAGAGTAATCGAAAATTCGAACAAATATCACATCCTACCCTATATACATTACTCACCTAACTTTATCTTCGCTCATAGATACAGTGTACCTATACGTTTATTGTTCATTTTATTATCATGCAAATAGATTACTGGTCGTCCCTCGTTGAGTTTGTCATTCTGCAGTAAGTTGTACTTATTATGATTTTCGATCTGATCCCAAAATAAATTTGTTAGAGATCTTGGTCTAGATAATTTATTTTTAGTTGTTTTTGTTGTTGTTGTTGTTGTTTTGTGATCTTTGTTTTCTTCGGATCCAGACGATGCTTGACCTCCCGAATTGCTCGAATCTAAAGTATTAA
The DNA here is from genome assembly GCA_000484575.1 of Olivierus martensii. NCBI lineage: Eukaryota > Metazoa > Arthropoda > Arachnida > Scorpiones > Buthidae > Olivierus > Olivierus martensii. The sequence continues at coordinate 26,365 of AYEL01077037.1, forward strand.
AATCCGCTGCCAAATTCGTTAAAGATTTATATCTTATGTGAAACAGCGGCGATGTTGTTAGAGATTTGTTACTTCTACACGTTTTAATACGATTTGGTTTCTGTATCGGTGCATCTTTTAATAAAGGAGAACTCTTTGATTGTTTCAATATGCGAGATCTGTAGGGATTCCGTTGCTGAATTGGTGTTTTGGATAAATACTTGTTGCTGTGTTCGTTCGGAATGTAAAGTCTTCCTGCGCTATTGGACCTTATCGGAATTCTTATTGGTTTAACAGGTTGATTAGTACTATTTTTAAGTTTTTCGTAAACGTGATCCTCCTCTTCTTTTTCTTTGCTGCTTATACTGATAGTTATTTTTTGTGGAGAAGAATCTAATGAGAATTTCCTGATTGGTATTGTTTCTATGGGAGGAGGTTCGGGTTTTTTTTCCTCTTCGGTTTCGGCAGGTGGAGATTCTGGTTTCTTTTCAGGTGCTTCAAAATCGCTTTTGATTTTTTCAGAAAGGGGTGCGAATCCTCTGACGTAATCGTATATTTGGTCTATTTCGTCGTATCGATTATCGTTGCCCGTATCGGGTTTATGATTAACAGATAACGAACGTTCTCCTTTAATCTGTTGAGGATCCGAGATGCTTCTCCTCAATGGATGATCATTGATATTTTTTTTCTGTTTCCTGTTCATATGAAATTGAATCTGAGTCGACTTCGTTTCTGTTCTCAATTCTTTACTAAGAGAAATATCGAATATTTGGATCCTGTCTGATACGTCTTGCATTAACGAGTTACATTTTTCCGTTAATGTGGTGTATTCTCGAAGTTTCGTCAATACATCGACGTTGCGAGGAGCTTGTAGTTTCAAAGCCGCAGTCAAAGGTAACGAAATAATAGTGGAATCTTTTAATAGAGGAAGTGCAACGATGCATTCTTCTTCGAACAACGAATAAAGTCTCATATCAGGTAAGAATTGCGACTTCAGTCCGAACGGAGGTTTACCGTGAACTAACCTTACCATTAGAGGAAAACGCTTAGACAAAAGAGTTTGTATGGTATGTACACCAGAAATATTCTCTTCACCTGCTACTGGACTAAACTTCCCTTTCTGTTCGAGACTTAAATAGACACTCTCACCTGTCGAGGTGAAGCACCTGAGGAAGCGATTAGGACCTTTCCCTTTGCTGATTGATGCAACAACCTCACTGACGAGCACCAAAGTTTCCCCTGCGTGCACCGTTTTCACTTTATCCATGATGCATTCGGATTCTTCGTGTTTTGACACATAAGCTTTAACATTTTCTCTCACTAAACATATTTCGGGAAATCTCTTGACTAATTCGGCTACGCTTTCGATGCAACGAACGGCTTTACCTTCTTCCGACAGAATTTCGAACCAACCATCGTAATTATCTGGGATAGCAAGTTTCGGTCCAACTGGAACAACTTTTCGATTATCCTTGAACTTGACGCATTGGGCCGCCACTTTAATGCGTTTTCCAGCAGACGAGAAGAAAACTATCTGATTGAGCGACGGAGACGACAGACTTGGCACTCCGAGGTTTAGATACTGTCCTTTGATGATCTTGGCCACTTGAGGAAGTGTAAATTTTTGTGTGAATTCTTTAAGATAGTATCCATCGTCGCTCCATTTGACAGCCGAAAGGTAAGCACTGGCTGCACATCCTGCCATGGTTGACGTACTAAACGTACACTTCCCAGTCCTCGACCTAATTTGTTTAATGCTTCTCCTCCTTCGAGTGTTGGAAGTAGATCTCTGAAGAAGAAAAATCGATGCAGTTGTTAGTTGCTGTCACAATGCTCACATCTCTATATCGGTACTTGAAACTGGAACCGTAAATATCCATTTTCGTACCAATTACAAAAAAAGCCATATATATTTATATATATAACTAAGTTGTCTTATACCCATAAAAATTATATTATACGAGAGATTGTAAATAAAATGTTGTTGACATAATATCAGTTATTCACATACCATTCATGTCGGATCCAGTTGAGAAAAACTATTCCATCTATCGGCATATCCACACTATCCAGAACCATCAGCGTGTGTGCTTGTATCGCAGCACTCACTCAACTGGCACGTCAGTGCACAGCACGAAGCTAGTAACTGGATGAAAACAGGTTTGCTGCGAGTGGCCAGGCCACTTTCCAGTCCCCAGTACACGTCACCTGGGGCTGTCTGGTGGTCTTACTTTCGCTGCTCTCTTTCTCTCATCTTATCGTTACAATGTAAACAATATTGCTATTCGTAGAACCCAAAGCTGATAATCTAACAATGGCTGCAGTTGTCTGAATCCAGGAATGCTAATTTTCAAAAACACATCCAGCAAAGCGATTTTTTTTACTCGACAGTATATTTATTTATATGCCACATATATTCTAATTTTAAACTAACCATATTTCATATTTGTTTTCTGTTATTTTTGCATTAGTTACGAATTAAAACAATTATTAAAATGTTTAAAATCACTTCTTTCTTTAAGTATATTTATTATTGATATATGTTTTTTGCGGTAAATACTTTTAAAATATAAAAAAAAAAATCGATACTTCTCAGCAGTCAAACAAAAATATTTAAATAAACGACGAAGGATAATGTCTCAATCAATCGTTGCAATGTATTTCGATCGAATATCGTTTGAGTTCTGAGAAGAAACTTGGAAAATTTTGCAGAGCAGCGTATTCTTTGAACTTCCTTGCTTTGTATCAACTCGGCGAGAACGCCATCTGTCGCTCACTAACGCAACTATAAGTCACATTTGAATGAAATGTTAAAATTATAATTCACAAAAATGATTAATAACATAAGAGAGAATGTAAAGAACCTGACATCCACGTGCAGTATAACAGTTTTATTTTTACACAACGCTCAATAGAAGATCGCTCTCTTTGTCAGAAGAAAAGCTTCTTTTGTTGTGAAGGGATGGACAAAGGGGCCTTTTGCTGGGGATCGTCCCTCCACCCCCTAGCAACAGCAACCTTGACAGAGGACGTTTAGTTAAGGTCGACCCAAGATGGGGGACGTAAGTACGTTCAGATTGGATGAGAAGATAGAGGAGAGCTGAGCCAGAGGCGAAAATTCCATTGATACCTAGCATCCGTTTGCTCTTCCAAATATTTAAACATCGTTTTAAAAAATAACTCAAACTAGAGAATTATACTTTATTAACACGTTATATCGACTTTTTATCACCGGAAAACTTTAGAATAGCCAATTTTTGTTTATATAATTGCATAATTCTGTTATTTCAATTTTGCATAAAAGAATATGCATAACCGTTTATTCTTTTCGGTGCAATAACGGTGGTGGTGTACTGTGTTGTTGGTATGTTGTGGCGTTATTCACTAACGCCCATATTAATGTACATTAATCATGCATCCTTCTCAGCCTCCAGCCAAACATTGTATCATTAGTAAAAGCATTGCGTGTCTATGAGCCATCTTGCAAGCAATAAAATCCTTGGTGTCTACCTTCCGCTAATGTATTTCCTGCCTCTCGGATTTAGCTGGAACTTCTGGGCTAGGCAGATGCTCTTTTCTATCCAAGACAGTCGAGAATCGACAGAAGTCATTGCACCTAACTAGACTTGTTGGCATTTAATAAGAGAAAGTTAGAAAAACTCAGATTTAACTAAAGTGATACTTCACTGCAACACACTAAATATAATTAAACATTTAAAATATTCATCGAGAAAATATTATTTAAGTTTGAATGCAACATGTAAAGAAAATATTATGCACGATTTTTTTAATATTGTAATTATTAATAATTTAAAAATTTCTTGAAAAATCTAAAAATTATCATTTTAGAAAGTTTTCAAAATTACAGAAGGAATCGATCGTAGCTTACATAAAACGATCTGGACGATTCCCAGGCCCATCCCATACAAGGTTGTTGGGTGCAGAACAACAGCAATGTCATCAAAAGCAATTGTATCAGGTCGCTGACCGCAGCTTGTTGAGCTTCTTCCAGTGGACGGAAGTCTACAGACTGCTGACCTTTAACCTTCGTCCCGAGGAAAATATGAAGTAACAAATGCATTAAATTGCACTCCGTAGGATAGTTTCAACCTTGAGAAAATGACTGGAAGTGTCTGAATAGTGCTCCTACCATCCCAAGAAATAACAGGTTGTTTAGAAAATCATGTGGATGATGATAGTCAAGTAATTTCTCTTACATCTGTTGTAGTTTTAGCTAAACTTCCTTACCGAGAAGGAATGCAACTTTATGGACAACGTCTGTTATTTTATACTTAATTATTATTTAATGTAATGAACCTACCGTATTCATACAAAGTATAAAAGAGATATACAGAATTAAGTTGTATAATGATGCGTTTCTTACTATATAACGCACGAAATTTAATAATGCAAACAATAATTAGAATTTTATTTTAGAATAAAATTTAAAATCACAGAGTACGAGCGTCTATAGCATATATAATTATTTATAATTACTTACAATAAATACTAGTTTAAAAATCTTTTATAGTATAAGGTTAGGTCAGATATAGACATAGAATTCAGTCGAATTAAGCATAATCATCCTCTCAAACTAAACCCAATTGGGATTTTGGCAACTGTCAAGAGTAGATAGCATTCTTTCCGAGTGAAGTTATCATTAAAAAACAAGTTATATGTCATGATCAAAATAGTTGATATGCAACTCTCGTCTTATTCACAATAAAAACCAACTCGCTTTTACTATTCACAGTTTTCTAGTTCGGGTTTTAAAATATTCTGAAAATAAACTTCGATACAAATATTATCACATAAAAATTTTCATGCAGAACAGCATGGATAAAAGTTGCTAATATGCTGTTGTAGTATACGAACTTTACAGAATAAAATGTCAAGTTCTTCATGGTTTAGAAGGCTTTTTTCTATAATTATACAACATACTCGTCTACGATGTCAAGACATTCAGGTAGTTTTTCATGCAATTCGATTCGCTGTGATTGACCGAAATAATGTCTAATATCTTTATGATGTCTTTGACTTACTGTTTGTGTAACTGGCCAACGCAGGTATAAATTACCCTCTGGTGTTAGGGGAGGTTTATATGTTGGAAAGTGCATGATTACCGAGTCATAAAGAGCAGACGTTCATATGTAGAAAAACGAACCGTGTAAAAAACCCCGAGTCGAAACTGGCGCCTAAGAGAATCAAGCCACGAGACTAGAAAGAGTCATTAAAATCTAAATATTCTACTACACAACATCGTTTTCGTTTTATTTTTGTCAACCTTCGTTTTCAATTATTCAAAGAAAGGTAATTTTTGGTACGATTTACTCGTCGTTGCAAAGAAAAAGTGGGAGAAGGAAAACGAATCCCTAGCTAGATACCTTTACAACTTCAAAAAAAAATGTTCTCCCTCTTTATACTTAATGTGCATCTCGCTGTGAAATCTGTAAAGTGCCATGTTGGCGTTTTGATTTCAGATCTACAATCAAATGGAGGCACGGAGAAGCCGCTTATCGCCTCATTCTGGACGGAAATCTAGTGAATGACATAAGGTCGAAGGGGAGTCCAGTTCAACGACCGTAAACATCACTCGGATTGAATCCACCCAACATCCTACCCCGAGGCTCATCACTGAAGCTAGGGTGGCGTCAATCTAATGGACCCCTCCTCCGAAGAAATTTAAAATTAAAAAAAAATCTGTTATGATGTCATTATCATCCGATCGAGAAAATGGTTCCCATCAACAGGCACGTCTCATGAAGTATTATTGTATGAGATATAAAAATCTGTAATTGATGAAGTGAATAATGGATGATCTATTCTTTTAATTGAACTCAAAACATTTCTAATCAGTCCATTAAGCGATTCGAGCATCGATTTAGCAATGATTAAGTAAGTTTTAAGCCAATAAAATTATATACCTTTTAAATTAATCCATTTTTGAGATTAATAACATTTAAAATGGTGATGTCATTCAACTCTGAAAGTCATGTAAAACGTCCTTTAGATATTAAACTTTTCTTTTCTTTCTTTTAAAAGGATTTGCACGTAGGAGAAAGAAAGAAATAAAACATAGAGAAGTACAGTCTAAAATAATTATCGACAATACATTCTTGTTAAGTCACGTATAGCATGCTAAATTATCTTGCAGATAATCAAATCTTAGAAATAATCTACTCATCATTCGAATAAATCAAATGAATATATTTTTTATTTTTTTGGGTCATTTCATAATTTAATGAATAGATTTATATATTTTTTAATTTTAATTTTATATAGATTAATGAAAGAATACAGTATAAATTAATGTAATTTGTACGTGTCTAATTAATTGGTTTTGACCCAATTGAATTATTATTTTTTCTCCTCTTTGTTTTGGGTAATTATTGATAAATTTATTAGAGTGTGATGATGAGTTTTTTATTTTATTTTATTTATTCTTTCTAAATTCATTATCATAAAAACTTTATAAGCGCCATGATTATCGTAACGATAATTAACATTATAACAATGTCTGTCAAGTGATTGGCACCGTGTAATTTTGGAATTAGTTATGAAAGCTATTGTATTATAATTCAGCTTGTTAATAATGGACACATTGGGAATAAATAAATGATTTGATGGGAATAATAATAATAATAATAATAATAAATTTAATTGCATCCGAATTTTTTTACAGTCGAAAGAATATTCTAAACGATAAGAGAATGTATGGAAACGTGTCACTAGAGTTCATTGGAATTTTTATACTTTGATGAAAACAGATTCGTTTTCAAGAGAGTTTTTAGAAAATGTGATAAGTAGAACGTTTTCAGATGCATCAAAAATATCTTTTGTTTCTTCAGAAGCATAAACGATGAAGATAAAAAGCCGTAAATACATAAAGAGTTCCGAAAGAATTTAACAGAATGCCAGATGACTAATACTCAGAATTTTAAAATAATTAAATTTTATTTTCCAACTTGACCTCGAATAACAACTAAAATACCATTACACACCATCGTTGGATGATCTTTAGAAGAGTATCTGACCTTGGAGAACTTTATGACTTTGCTTCTTTAGAAGTGATTTACTGATGAACAGTGTACTTAGAAACCATTTCCACCAAGTAACAAGTTGGCAAATGTTTTTATTTTTCTTTTTTTTTTTTTTCATTCCCATACTAACATGGCATTACTGAGAGATGATGTCAGAGGTGCCCTCATTGCCAATGGTGCTGGGCGGATTACTGAGTGTTTGCGATGATGTAATTTTAACAAAAATCGTTAAAAAATTATAGACTGATAATTGCATTGTCGTTTATTACTGTCCTATTTTTCTGTTAAAATATTTTAACAGAATTTATTCAATACAGCAATTTATTTATACGTTACGAAAGACAGGCGAAGAAAAATAATAATAATAAAATATCTGAAAATTTCTACATCTTTATAAATGCCAATTCTTTATGATTTTATTACTTCTTATGAATTTTCAAGTTTCTGTAGTCGGTGGTTTGTGTAATCCATCATCTACTATACTTGATGGGCATTTCCGTTCTTGATAAAATAAAAAAAAAAAAGAAGAGATAGGACTATCAGGTGTTGAGGGCTCATCCATTCTTGGATAACTACCCACAATCCGAGGCCCACCAAGAGTCTGTAGGGAAAAAACGGAAAGTAATCAATCATATTAATTACCTAGTGTAGAAAAAAAAGTGATTAAAACGTAAAAGAAAATGTCAACAATGGAAAATAAATATTGAGTCGCAATTTTCGAAAAAAAAAAAAAAGTTTTAATGGTTTGAAAGGAATTCGGTTCTTTATTAAAATATTACTTGTTAGAGATAAAACGGACGAGAAAGTAGTTAGGAACTAAAAAACAATGGCTAACAAGACATTAATTACGAAACAAGGCAATAAATACGTTGGACTCTCATTTAAAAGTTTTATTATTTGTTAAGCAAGAAAATACTTTAAATGTAAATGAGGAAATTATTTTGGTCTAATTATTTATAAGTCGACTAAAAACGAAATTTCGTTTCAATATATAACAACAACAATAATAATAAATTGCATGCTCTGTGCGAGAGGGGAAAAAAAAAATTTAATAAGTTACTCTTCCGGTATAATTCTATTAATTTTATTCTGGAAGCAACAACATTCGTGAGAATTAGAATTTTTTTCCGTCATCTTGCACAAAAATACGACAAAATAAGTAATTTCGTTTTTGGGTTCCAATAAGTGTCAGCCTTATGATAATTACCGCTTCATTCGTTCCGAGTTCACTTCCTATATTTTCTTTAGACAAAGATCCGGTTGTTTAAGGCGTAAAAATGAAATACACGTTCAGATTTTAAAAAAATAAAAAGTGAAAAAAATCGCTTAATGAAGATGTTCGCTAATGGAATGAGGAACCAATTTGTCTTCTGCGCTTCAATAGTCAAACGTAATTAAGAATCGTTGGAGAATTATTTTTTTTTTTAATCTGAGCAGTTTTTATTCTAATCTCTATGTTGGCCTTTGTTTTTATATAACACTTTCGCTATCGAAACGAACGAACCGTCTCGTTTTTTTCGTATTTATCATCAAAATTATATATATATATTTAAAAAAAATGGCTGCCACAATTGATTTTATAAACCCGTATTGTTTTTATTTATGACGTAACTTCACTTGTGTTAGAACCGATTTCGTTTATTAAATTTATAATCGATAATTAAAGCAAATTTCGACTTCTAAAACTACTTTCGGAACAGCAAACAACATGATAATGTAGCAGAGTAGGCGTTAAAAAAAAGTTTAAAACCGCAACAGGTTGTTATAGTTCAGAAAAAGTTTCGAATATATCGTAGTGTTACGCGAAATTAAACATTAAATTAGTAAGTTTATAAAATTAAAAAAATTATATATATCTAAGTTTAATAAGGCTTTGAAGTTAATTAAACATAAGACTTGATTCTAGGTCTATTTATTGTTAATTAAGTTAAATGATACTGATTAATACTGGCTGTATGACATTGCACAGTCAATCGTGTGACCGATAACAGTTTTATCCTGCAAGAGTAACTATGTATTTTTACGAGAAAAATAAAAAAACAAACCGGAATTATAAAATTAATTCTAATTCTATTAATAACAAAAATAGGGACAAGTAAATGCAGTAACTTAAATTTGCAAGTTAAATAAATAAAGACTGTACACATTGAATTATATACAGTGAAGTATTTGTGTGTAAATCGAACATTTATATTCTATTCCTTTATATATCAATTAAAACTTTGTATCAAATAAAATGTATTTTAATTTAAATATTTATAAGATTCATTTACCTATAAAAATTATACCACTTAAATATTTGAGACTGATTACAACTTAGGCTGTATTATTTTCGATGAGGCCTACATTGAACAACAATATTGTTCTGCACTTAAAATGCACATTTGATATTGCTTTAAAAACAAAATTTGCGATCCTAATTTTTGAATATAATTGTAAACAACTGTAGAGTAAAAGAGACTAACCATTTTCACTCTGCTATTGATATCAAATCTAGATATTCAAAGCATATAATGCTCTTTCATTTAAACAGGTGCAAACACATTGTGTACTCTGAATAGTAATAATTTGATATTCAAACTACATTAATAAATAGTTTTCTGAATTATAAAAGAATCAGATCCTCTCTAGTAGATAAATTTTAATGTAACTGTTAAATATAGGCTATTGCTACTAATTAACTTTTAATATTTAAATATACAGTATAGTAATGCAATCCATTCATTTAAACATTAGAAAATACTCATTTTTTTAATTACTATAATTAAATATTTTCAGTAGAATAGCATTATTGTCCTTTAAAATAAATGCAAATCTTTTATAGAATCAAGATCATTTTAAATTGGTTTTGATCTTTCATTTTAAAATAATAGACATGTTCGAAAAGTATCGATTAATTTTTCTATTTACTGGAAAAATTAATTGCCTACTTTCCGAACATGTCTATTATTTTGAAATAATTAAAGATGCGCGATTAAACATTGTCATCAATCTAAATGAGGACAGGAGGTTGGAAAATTCGACAGTCTCAGTTTCAAATCACTTCAATCAGGGGAAATCTGAAAAGTTTAAACGCCAGCCATTTTTAAATGGATGTTGGTGTAGGTTTAAAATTGTGAGATATAAGTCATCCGCATAGCAAATGCTGCATTTTTTAAACCTACAAAATTTCATATAGTGTATGTTTAAAATTGGGAGATATAAGTCATCCGCATAGCAAATGCTGCATTTTTTAAACCTACAAAATTTCATATAAATTTACTAATCAATTCAAAAATTATTAGTGAAAAACATACAGACAACACCATATTGATCTTATAAGTCTCGAGTAAAATGATGTGATCACTGTTCTTTAAATTAGATTACTTATGAATGCCTAATACAGTTTACTAAACATTTGCAATCATATACCGTATTGTATTATATAATGTACAACCATCACTGGTTCATGTAACCCAAATGAATATCTGTATAACCTAACCTACTATTTGACTAAGTTACTGTAAAATTTATGCTTAGACTTAGCGAAACTTAAAGTGCAATATCTTACAGTGTTTATAGCATTCGTCCAACAATAAATTATTTCTACATGTTACATAAATATGATATGAGCATTTGATATACGAAATTACAATTAATTTCAGATTTAACATTATTTAGACACAATTTCCTAATACTGGTATCCTTATAAAATACTAAAAAATATTAAATATTTGATAATATGCATTCAGCCATTGGTTGAACAGCATAGCCTATTCATCTTTCCACTTACTAAAATTTAAGATTAGAATTTTTTTTTTTTAATATAAAAATATTATTTTCTTCTATGAGGTTTACACGTTCCATATATTATAAGCTACCATAAATAAAAGTCATTCCAACAGGTGTAGAAACTAGTTATAAAGCGTGTGGGAAGAAAAGTTATTATTAATTAAAGTTATCGAAAAGTTCTTAAATATAGATATTTTTTTTTAATAAATCAGTTATTTAGGTCTCGATATTATATGTAAAAAGTTATAGAAACTCGAAATCACATAGAAAATAAATTATTTTAAAGCAGATCTGTTATTTAATTAATGTTTTGAAAGTTTTGTTGAATTAATTTTAATTTTAGCAATAAAAAATTATATATTAGAGTTAAAACTAATCAATAATTTTATTTTTTCAATTATTAAAAATGTATAAATGATTAATAATTTTTAACGATTTTAAAAATAATTATAATTATATAATAAACTAATTGAAACTATTTATATATGATAAAAAGTACTTTATATAAACCTGAATTTGGCAATAATTAAATTATTAATTTGCAGAATTAACAGAAATAAATAAATGATAATTAAAAAAAAAAACATTTTGTGCATTTTCGATAAATCATTATAAATATAATTTAACATATAAATTTTTAAAAGCTTTTTACTGGTATGTCCAAGACAAATTATGAATCTTTAATGTCTCCATATTGCCAAAATAACAATTCACACTAACATCAAAAGTTCACTATCCCAATTTTGTATACAAAAATTTTTAAATTCTAGCTCTGATAAGTCATTTAATGAGTTGGGAAATTTCAAGTGTGTCACATTCTCCACAAAACTTTTCAAAACAGCTTTTTTTTTTCGTTCCTTGTAAAAATAGGAAAATGCATTCATTATTGTATAAGTGTAATTAAATTTATGTTTAAATTTCAATCTATAATATAAATTAAAATACCGTTCTATTTTTATAAGGAAAAATAAAAAATTGCATACATCATGCTGTGAAGATCAATGCTCGATTTGCAAAATTATTTACCTACGCAAAAAGCTCTGTGAAGAAAAATTTTAATTAATTAATGCTGCCATCTGTCGATTTTATACAGATATTCGATTATATTTAAGAAATTTTTATAATAAATTTTAAATGTTTCATAAAATGCACTGATAATTTATAAAAAATTTCATTTAAAATATCTCCAAAATTATTAACATTAAAATTTTGAAATTTTAGAAAGAATAAAAGTTATTATTATAAGCTTATTTAAATTTCCATTTTTATTGCAAAAAATATTAAAATATTTTTAATACTTTTGATAAACAATAGAATTATATTTATTTTAGAATGCAGAATATTTTCACCGCTAACAATTATAATAATTTTATTGAATTTTTACGGTTCAATAGAGGTGTTAATAGTTCAACACCCTTATTTTTCATCATTAAGAACTTCCCTTCTTAATAATAACTTGAAAGTTTGCCTTAACTTTTTCAATAATATTAATTAATAATACGATTACTCTTTGTATACAAGTCAAAAGTCTAGTATTTTTTTCAAAATTAATTAAGTAACAATCACGATTTATATTAATCTTAAAAGATAACAGCATGTAAATTAATTTTGGAGTTTTATTTTTTATTTTCAAGTTTCAAAATTGAAAATTTACGGTTAAATTACTTAACGCTAACTTAATGAATTTTTAAAAAAATTTTAAATATTAGATCCATTATTTATTTTTTATATTAAATTCCTTTTACCCGACTAACGAAGGTTAACTGTCAAAAAAAGAATAATTACCAATCCTCCATTACTCGTAATACCGCACCATCTATCGTCAATACTTTAAATTAATTTTTGTTATTTTAAAATAATTTCAGAAAATTTATCCTGTATTTGTATATGTTTTAAAACAAATTTAATTTTAAAATAAATTAATATAATATTTTGATATTAATACATAAAGAATATGTAAAAAAGTTATTAATAATTAAAGACAAGTTATACTGCATTTTATGAACGATTATCAATCTTTGTTTATATTACAGAGATTGATAACCTTTCATTATTTATTATCACATTAACTCAAAATTCTGATTGTAGATTTCCTATTTGATACTATTTTTTATTTAACTGACAGAGATATATAGTTTATCTCTCCTTTTTCTTCGACCTTTCAGTCTTCAAAAACAAAAAGAGAGATAAACTATATACTTTCATTTTATGATTTATCTCAAGATGATCGTAAACGAAGTGATGGATTATGATATTATCCAAAGTATCCAAACTGTTATTTCAGAAAATTTAATCTTAATAAAATTTTTACTATAAAAATCTTTAAAACTTGAATTTGTTTCTAATTTTTTTATATTCCAAATTTAATATTTTCATATACATCAATATTTTTAATCAAATCATTCATTTATATGATGATTACTTAATTTCAGTTGCCTTCTATGAAAGAGTTTCGGAAATATTGTCATGCTAATTGAATTTTTTTTTTTTTTCCTCCTGAACTTCTTTATTGCCGAAGACGACTTCTAGAGAAACGATTAAAATAATTCTGAATTCAAGTTATGTTGAATTTATTACATTGCAAAAACTGCAAATCATTATTAAATAATATTTTAATACACCCAAAGAGTTTAGCCATACAGTATTATTCTTTATCTTACTCTTTAATAATATTATAAATAAAATTGTATAACCATCGTTGTATATAACTAATGTTAGATTGTGATTTTCATAAATATCGATTCTTTTATTAAAAATCTAACATTTAAAATTATATAAAAGTTTAATTTTTATTAAATATAATAAATTTTGGAGAATAAAAATTAATAAATAAAATACTCAACTGTACGAAATTTGATATATGCGCCATCTATCGACAAAATTATTATAAAATTTGTGTTTCATATTACAGAAAATTAGTTTTTATTATAACAGGTTTATAGATTTTCACCAGTTCGAAAAAAAAACACTCTTTTTATCATAATAAAATTATATCCTTAATTTTCACCAGTTCGAAAAAAAACACTATTTTTATCATAATAAAATTATATCCTTAGAGATGATTCGGAATAAATTACTTTTTACTTTCTTCGAAATTTCAATTTTCCAAAATTTTATTACTGAAATTACAATGAAACTTCTTAAAACTATCTTTGTGCTTGTTACGTTTGCTTTGAATCAATAATAAGATTTGAATAACAATATAAGCATTTATTTTTCATAAATTTAAAAAACAAATTGTAGATCGCTATTAAAATAATTTCCGAATGGAGATAAAAGTGTATAGACGATATTAATTTTTATGTAATAAAATGATAAATTTTTAATGCTAATTCATAATTAACCATATTAAAAAAATTAATTTATATATTTGATAATTAAAATAATAATACGCGTAAATTAGCACGACTAATCATAAATATTTTATGATAGGGAAATTAGTAAATTAGCATTTTACTAATTTCCCTATCATAAAATATTTATACAAACTCTGTGCATTATTCTCAATCCTTCACCTAGTTTTCTTTTTTCTTGTTTTACCATGCTTTCCAATCAGCTCCCATTAAAGACTACCCGTACTATTGGTGGAGTCGGCTGTCAGGTGAAGGATAATGAAATCAGCAGGTGAAGGATGAGAATCAACAAGGCAGTTTGGTACTTTGCTGAAAAATAGAAAAAGGCACTTTTCTATATCGCACTTTTCAATTTTTTATCATAAATGGTCGGTTATACCGAATTTTACTACGGCCATCCACATCCGTGATAGCTTCAATCAGTATGTAAGGTTCTACAGTGTTATCAATGGTCGGTTATACTGAATTTTACTACGGCCATCCACATCCGTGATAGCTTCAATCAGTATGTAAGGTTCTACATTCTTCTTCTTCTTTTTCACTTAATAATATGGAGGCTGTAGCTCGAGCTTTTTCCTCCGGTAAGGTTCTACAGATTCCTGCTGAAAAATTTGAAACTGAAATTCAACTCGTACTTTCAGATTGCAAGCAAATATTTTGCCATACACGGCCTATAGTGTTTGTTTCGCCAACAAAAGAGTTGCTAGTGGGCGCAGTCTCATAGAAGTCATTTGTTCTCATTCCTGCCATCCCTCAGAATTGGAATGAAGCCTGCAATTCGATGTTAGTAAAGCCTCGCGCCCACATGCAATTGTCAGTTAGTCAACTATTTAATTGCAGGAGTGAGAACAAAAGACTCCTATTGTTTCTTCCGCCAACAAAAGAGTTGCTAGTGGGCGCAGTCTCATAGAAGTCATTTGTTCTCATTCCTGCAATTAAATAGTTAACCGATTGATAATTGCATGTGGGCGGGGACTAAAAGTGAAAGTCTGTCTTGAATCTTTACATGAACCATTTATCAGAACCTATCATATCACACTACCGACTCTTTCATAAGTGAACTGTGATGAACTCTAGAATTGTTTATTAAGGGCACATTGTTTCCAGTGGCGTAGCTAGAAATTTTGCAAATGTGGTCCAAGGGCCCCTGTAAAAAAATATAAAACTGCAATAAAGAATTAAAAAATATAAAAAAATTTTCTTTATAATACACTTTACGAAATAATAATATAAAAGTACAAAAAAATATGATAGGTACAACATGAAATTTCAAAATTAAAATTGTTTCTTCCTTGCTTTTGTGTTTGCAAAATCATTAATAAGATCTTTGATATACATTTTCGCTGCTTCTTTGTGTTCAATATATAATAACACAAGATCACCTAATCTACTTTCGCCAATAGAATTTCTTTTGTAATTCTTAATAATTTTTAATTTGCTAAATGTTCCTTCCACACTAGCAACTGTAAGTGATAGTGTAAGAAATAGCATTAATACAACATACACTTCTGAAAATTCACTCTCCAAACAACTACATTTTTCCAGAAGTAAATTTGAAAATTGTCTAATAGACATTAAAGTGTCAAATCTTTTTTTACAGAGAAAGTACTTATATATACTGATTCGAGAATTAATCAGATATAATTTTACAATATTTTTTTGAAAGATTTTCATACTTTTTAAAAATCTCTTGTAATTGAAAGATTTTTTTGGTTCCAAAAAGTCAAACCAGTTTCTTATAGTTTTCATTCTTGCAAATCTCTGATTAATTTGGGCATTTATTGTATCCAAATCGTAATAATATATATTAACTTTAAATTGCTGTTCTCCGTTTTCAAATCAATAGTCATAAGCCAATTCATCAAAATGACATTTATATATTCGCAAGAGTTTTGACTCAAACACAATATTTATTCCACACTGTTGCGCATGGTTATGATCTTCTGATTTTATTCCATCATAGGAGTTTCTAAATTCTTTTAAATGTTCAGACACACATTGTAGTACTGTGGTGGCTTCATTTAAATCAATATGTATATTTTGCAATGTTTTGGAAGCAGAATTAATTTGACACATCACATTATGAAAAAGACACAAAAAAACAAAATTAAATTTCTCCATTTTATTTTTAATTTGTATCGCTTCTTCTCTTTCTTCTTTTTTATTAGATTTAAGTCCTATTTCTGTCAAAGCCTTCAAAATATCAACAAATCTTGATTTTACGGCAGTAATAGATGTTAATCTACCAAATCAGCGTGTTGGATTAAGTTTTTTAAAGTTACTTTTGACTCAGCAGTAAACTTAGAAAAAAGATTACATCTCTTCATGCTATTTCTAAAAAAAGTATAAATATTTTGCATAATGGTATAAAAGGAAGACACTTTGTGGCAACTATTAACGCTGTCATTTACTACCAAATTTAAATTGTAAAGCGTTTTGACTCAAACACAGTATTTAAGACTCATAACCTTGCGCAACAGTATTCCACACTGTTGCGCAAGGTTATGAGCTTCCGATTTTATTCCATCATAGGAGTTTCTAAATTCTTTTAAATGTTCAGACACACATTGTAGTACTGTGATGGCTTCATTTAAATCAATATGTATATTTTGCAATGTTTTAGAAGCAGAATTAATTTGACACATCACTTTATGAAAAAGACAAAAAAACAAAATTAAATTTCTCCATTTTATTTTTAATTTGTATCGCTTCTTCTCTTTCTTCTTTTTTATTAGATTTAAGTCCTATTTCTGTCAAAGCCTTCAAAATATCAACAAATCTTGATTTTACGGCAGTAATAGATGTTAATCTACCAAATCAGCGTGTTGGATTAAGTTTTTTAAAGTTACTTTTGACTCAGCAGTAAACTTAGAAAAAAGATTACATCTCTTCATGCTATTTCTAAAAAAAGTATAAATATTTTGCATAATGGTATAAAAGGAAGACACTTTGTGGCAACTATTAACGCTGTCATTTACTACCAAATTTAAATTGTGGCTGTTGCAATGCACATACTCTGCGTAAGGTTGAATTTCTTTTAATTTTGTTTAAAAACCTTTATATGCACCACTCATTACACTAGTACAGTCATCCACGAGATTTTGACTCGCCGTATATTTATTTAAATCTATTAATTTTCAAATTATCGTGCATTTTGCAATATGTTTAATGCCGAGGGCCCCAATGCCTTGCATCGTCTTGCCTTATGTAGCTACGCCCCTGATTGTTTCCCGCATTGAGAATATCACAAACTACAATTAAGACAAATAACGTGACCCGTAAAATGAGTCATTTATTTTATAAATCCATAATCTGCATTAAAAGTGTTAATCATCGCAATTAGTATCTTATCTCATTTTTAGTTAATGTTTTACCATAATACAGGGAGTATCAAAAGTCACTATCTATCAAAGAAATAATTGGAATTTTGAAAACAAGTTTTAATTTGAGAAAAAGCTTTATTCAAAGTATATATTACAAATAATTAATGCTCCACATGGCGACCATCAATGGTTCTACATAGCTCAAAGAGATAGGATGCTTCCCGCAACACACTTTCCAGAATTTGTGAACTGCATTAGTAATTTTCTAAGTTCAGCAATATCGCTAATTATCCTACCAGTGTACACCTTAAACTTAATGAAACCCTAAGCATAAAAATCTAAGAATTTATTAAACAAATCCCTAATCGCTGGATTGGTCGTGGCGGACACGATTATGGGCAGCACGCTTCCCCGATTTATCACCCTTAGATTTTTATGCTTGGGGTTTCATTAGGTCTAAGGTGTACACTGGTAGGATAATTATTGATGTTGCTGAACTTAGAAAATTACTAATGCAGTTCAAAAGATAACACCACAATTTCTGGAAAGTATGTTGCGGAAAGCATCCTATCTCTTTGAGCTATGTAGAACCATCGATGATCGCCATGTGGAGCACTAATTATTTGTAACATATACTTTGAATAAAGTTTTTCCTCAAATTAAACCTACTTTTCAAAATTCCAATTATTTCTTGATAGATAGTGATTTTTGTTACACCCTGTATAAAACGGTCTAATAATTCCAGAAAAGATTTAGGATCGATCCGATGCATTGTTGTCTCTAGACTTTAAGCGTGTGCTTGCTTACACAACAAAGAAATCCCAGCGTATATATCAGGGGTGGCCAAACTTCATGTCACTACGAGCCACATAGGAGAATCTCAAATACTGCAGAGCCGCATTTTCTTTCTGGATCAATGAGAACAGCATCAGTTTTTCGGGTAATCTTAATAATGATTTCAAAAATTGTTTATTTCAGATGCATTTATTTCGTATAGATGCATACTACTTTTTACAATAGATAAAAAAATAATATATCTGTAATTTGTTTAACTTAAATAAGTATTTGCTTCATATTTACTATTGACTTTCATGGTATGGAGGCACATTTAAGGTACCAAAGAGCCGCATGTGGCTCGTGAGCCATAGTTTGGTCACCTCTGATATATATCGTAAGTGATATTTCTGTACAATATTTGTAAAATTATAGAATTGTATTGGGAAAACGTATATATCTATATTATAATTTCCCTTATCATTTCAGTAGCGAATATTATTCGTAAAATCTTTATGTATGACTAGTGCAGACCATTCACATCTTATCCAAATAAATAATAATACAGTATTCATCTAACAAAATGCGCTTAGAATAGGATCTTGATAATAATGGGATAGAATATATAGTTTTATTAATAATAGAATATTGTACATACTGCATTTACTACCAAATCATACAAATCAAAAATATTCTTTTCTATTTAACTATTTTTAATTTTTTCTTCTTTGTTTTTACGCTATTTTACAATAGCAGTGCCAAACACCCATACTTGTGGTGAGCTCGACCCTCAGATAAAGAATGGGATTCAACGAGCTAGCCCCAGAGATTTCCTAAAAAACTGGAGGTATGGGACCCGGAATTAAACTCAACGAATATACTGTAAATTTCACTTACAATATATATGCTAGTCGCCTAGATGGTAAATGACTGTTGTCGCCTAGATGGTAAACATGGAATGTTGCCTAAAATTTGAGCTTTCTCCAATATCTGCTTGCTGCTCTACATGGTAAAATATTATTATCTGGAGATTTTTGACTTCCAACTGTCTCATTTTTCAAGAAATATTCGGACCATTGCACTCATCTCACCTAACGACCAACTCCAGCACAGGTATGACTTTGGTATATCATTTCAGTTTAATAATTTCTGATTGAAAAGAAGAAAGATAACGCATGTATTTTTAAATACTGTAGTCCTAAATACAGGATTAAAAGATGACATCAATACAGATAATTTTCGTCGGCGGATGACTACGTTGGAAGCATGTGTGTGCTTCCACCCTGGATGATCCGAGTTCAATTCCCAGAACACACACTTCCAATTTTTTCAGGAGAGGTCCGAGTCCGGCTAGTTGAACTCCGTCTGATAGTACCAAGGATGTAGGCGGCCCGTGGTTATTTTCTGAAAAAATCTATTAAATGGTTAAAAATACAGTATGCATTTAATAAGATGAGAAAGTATACATTATGATAATTTTTATACTATCTAATGATCATAATAGTATCTGATTTCCTTCAGAAAGTAGATAGATCACTTATGATCACTTTATTACCTTATTATTATCATCGCCTTATGATTATGTTCACCGTATTATCATTGCCTTAATTGTTTGTGGTAAACAAACAGTTAATGTTATCATAATTACATTACAAATACAGTACCATAGTAATTGCTCATTTAATGTGATGATCTATCTGATCAATGTCTATTTTCCTGAAAATTGTGATTTATTATGTATGAAGCTATTATTAATTTATATTTTACTGATTCAAAATACTGATGATGTTTCTATTATAGCTAATTTTACAGAATAAAATTACAAAAGAGAGCATATAGATGATTTTCAATGCTAAGAATATGCGATAGATTTAACATTATGGCAGCCATTTTGGAATATTATCGTGATACTAACGAATAGTTGAAGTTTATAGCGTAAATTATTTAATTTGAATCTCATTTATAAAAAAAATTTTATATTTTACGATAAGCATTTTTATTTTTGATTATACGATATTTAAATCACAAAATGAAGCTACATAATAAACTATGTAGCTAATGATAAGCATAATCAAAAATATAAAAATAAAATAGACCTACTGTAATTCGATTTTTTTATCTATTGTAAAAAATAGTATGCATCTATTTAAATTCGAATTATTTACTTTTATTTTATAAAAGAATAGGAAGCCTCGAATAATAATAATAAATAGAAAAAATGATCCATTCAAATGATCGGAATTGCCATTTTGAAAACCCACATTATCTTACATTAAGCCATCTACACAATATTTTTTATTGTTTGAAGTAGTTGAGTAATACAGTATAAATTTTAAACGATTCTATGTTTTTAAAAATTAATTGTATAAATAAATATGAATTATTTATGAGATTAAAAATAATAAGAATAAATAACTTCAAAATAAATATATTTTTTTCCATTAAAGATATCTTCAAAAAATGAAAGAATTACCGTTTCTAATTTTAACATTATACACACTATATTCAAATCATGAATAAACGTTTTATTGTAAATTAGCTATGAGTATTTTTCATTATACTGTATCTATATATACAGGAACAAACATTTTTCAAAAATTTATTTGATTAAATCAGCTATCACATGTATCAAAAATTATTATTATTTTTTTAAGATTTATTGATATTTATGTTATTTCAAATTTTCTAGAATTCACAACAGTACATTATATTTAATATTTAACATAATTTCATAGTTGTTAAAGATCAATGATATATTTAATGTGGAATGTTTATTTCCATAATTTAATTAAACAATATCGATAAATCGATCATGTAATCTTTTTACATTATCATATTCATTTTCTGTTTTCAAAATTCAAATTGCTCAAAATCTGATCCTAACTACTATAATAATGATCCTATTTCGATCATTTTCAGATTTGATCCTCCAATGAGTCTAATGGATTTCAATATTGTGTGAATTTTTTTTTAAATTCAGTAACAAATATCATCTGTGAACAACTTTTGTTTACAGATTATATTAATAATATTAATCTCGAATCGATCATTTTCAATGGGTTTGGTTCTCAAACACTGAGAGATAGCCAATGGAAGAATTTAATTCATATCTTTTATTTCATTTCTTAATGTAAAGATCAAAATATGATTTTTAAAATGTTCTGATTATTTTTATCCAAAATGCTTAAAACGAAATCAAAGTTAAAATATACAGTATTGTACTATGCAAAAAATATTCACAATTTGTGCAGAAATAATTATTACGTTTACATTAAGTTTTTTATTTCTAATGATGCATTCGATAAAATCTTTTGTCTATTGATCTTAAGTTTCTTATAGTCCATAGAAATATTGTTTCTAGTTTGATGGAGCCAAATAAATTTTCAAAATCTAAAATTTCATTTGTTATCTGAAGGAGCCAATAGTAAACAATCTGATTTCATAATTTCCCATAAATCAATTGTACCTGTACCAGTTTGCCAGTTTCTTTTCTACCAGGGAACAATAAGGAATTTATTACAAGTCCCAAATTTTATGAAATTTGTTTTCCAACATTTAGTATCTTTATTTGAATTTTAGGTATTTATTTTTGCTTAAGTTATATTAGGACTTTTCTATAGAGTATACTGCATTATATTCTGTAGGTAACGATATAGAAGTAAGTGTGAGAAATGAAATGGCATAGATCATCAATTACTGTACATTTTATAAATATTCCTTCGAAACATTGAAAGCAGTCTTGAAAATAACTATTGATCATTATTATATAGTATGCTTAAAATATATTGTAGTAAGTGACTGGGCGATCATATACGAATATGCAAGAACGAACGAGCAGAATCTATATAATGTGAATGAGTGGCAGAACATAACGAACATTTTGAACATTACAGCAAATGCTCGTGTTCAGATATGTTTCGAAGTTAAACAATAACTTTACGAACCATCAAAGTGAACTCTGTAATCAGCGTAAACACTTATTCAAAGTGTTGTTTTGCAAAGAAGCAATTGTATTTTCATCCTTTTTTCTGGTAAGTAAATATGTTCCGTCACTATTCTTATTAATATTATAGTTAATTTACTATTAAGTTACATTATAAATATTAAATTTCTGAATGCTGAGTAAGTTTTAATTAATTTTAGATGCAATTAAATTCAATAATAATTAAAAATTATAAATAGTTTTTCTTATAAAAATTTCTAAATTGACTAGAGCTTCGATTTTCGGATCGATCGGAATTGCTTAAATATAAACTTACTATAATACAATGGTTCCTCGGTATACGTCCTTAACCCGTTCCAGATCCTTGGACTTATATCAAACAGGACGTATACCAAACGAATTTTTCCAATAAGAAGTAAATTGAAAATGATTAATCCGTTCCCATGAAAAAAATCCTATTGTTATTGGCAGATTGGGATTGTATAAAATAATTTAAACATTGCTTAATACTAAAATACATAAATACAAAAGCAATTACAATAGATAAAAAAAATGAAAATATAACCTCGGTACCTTGTTGAGAAGAGTCGAGTGCCCACTAGGATGGTGTTAAGAAGGTAGAAGGAGAAGATGTTATTGTTTGGAAAGAAAATCCGCTTCCAATAAAACTTTAGGAATCTGAAATTCTGATGTTTTGTTCTCTTTCTATTTTCTTTCTTTTTTCCCTACCTGGACCTTGTTGAGGCTCACCAGGTTTGACTTTTACTAAAAATCTGTCCAAAGAACTTAGCTTCTGCCTTCTCCTCAGGATGTTTCGGAAATACGACATTGTCTGGTCATTACAGATAATGCTATTACGACTTGTTATAATTTTTATATAAAGAATATGTTTTTTAAGAGAACACATATTGAGACATTGAACTTGTTTGAGTTCTCTAAACTCATATAAATTCTAGCATGCGAATCGGTCAAGAAAAGTCGTATACCAAGCAAAATTTTTCTCATCCAAACAGGACGTATACCAAATTGGACTTATTCCGAAGCGGATTTATACCGAGGTACAACTGTACCAGTAATATTTCTATTTCACCTACAGCCGCTCCTAGTTGTTTTTAATCATTTCAATTTATTAATTTTAATCATTATAATTATATTTCGATAATTTTAGATTGAATTCTAATAAAATGTTTCAAAAAACAAAATGCTGAAAAGCAAATCGTTATTATTACACTGTCCAATAGATAATTAGCTATGTTTTCTGATGATTTGATGATTTTTAAAATCATAATTTCTTAAATTTTGTAAGGTTGTTTGATCCTTGTTTTAAACAATATAGAGTAAAAAAAATCATCAAAATTTTTGAAAAATTTTAAGAGTTTAGAGAAATTAAAACTTTATCTAAATAAATTTTTCGATTTATTTATTATAAATTGTTCAAAATTATCATAATTTTTTCAATTAAGCTTTCGTCTTAAAATATACAAGTTTCCTTGAAATGCTTTTATCATACTTAGCTTAATTATATGGATAGAAACTGACCACGAAAATTCTAAAATTAGCTATTGTTCTACTGATTTTATTCGTAATTGGTCAGTTTAATTTAATATAAGTACAAATCCACTTCAGAAATTTAGAGATACGATAACCAAATTATTTTGTAACAATTTGATTTTGTAGATTTAATCTCTTCGTAGCACGATTTGATGATATAGAGAGAGAAATGTCAAATTTATTATTTTATACCGAATTAATATTCTACTTTTTTGTACTTTTTTAAAACAACACTAAATGTGTGTTTTGTTTTAAATTTTCCTATTTTATTTCTGGATTTTAATGATTCTAGAAACGAACTTTTTGAAAGAAAGAGAGCGCTACTGCAAAAAGTTTGGAGACTTCTGCCTTATTTTGTTGGACTAAATGTGTTGTTTGTTTTAAATTTTCCTATTTTATTTCTGGATTTTAATGATTCTAGCAACGAACTTTTTGAAAGAAAGAGAGCGCTACTGCAAAAAGTTTGGAGACTTCTGCCTTATGATGTGCAGTTCTAATTGTATAAAGTTGGATAGGTCAACTGTTACTAAAGTTATGTAAACTTGCACGAAGATATCTGATAACTATGACTAACTACAAATATATTCTTAATAATATGCAGATAGATATTGCAACACGAAACATCTCAAAAAATATGAAACTAACATTTAAGAAAAGTAAAAAAAATAACAATTATAATATCGCATTAATTAGGCAAAATATACAATAATTATTTTACGATAGAATTTCATATAGGTATGTATAATCTTAAGTGCCATTATAATATACAGTATATTTTATATTATCTGTCCAAAAGGATTATAATAATTTTAAAAGCGTATAGGAAAAATTTTGTCAAAATTATCAGTTTTATAGTAATTAGTAATTATAACTTCATATATATAGGGTAAATCCGGGTGAGATGGCACAACTTTTTTTTGTTTACTGATAAAATTATTAATAATTATAACCAAAAAATTTTATTATTCAAAAATAGCTTACATGCAACCATATGCAAAAAGTAATGTGAAAAATTAGTTAATCAAAATGAAAAAATGTAACAAAATAAAGAATTTTTAAAAAAACTGGAAAAAACCATCTCACCAAACCATGTTGGGGTGAGATGGTTTTTTTTTTTCCAATTTTTTTCATTTTGCTTAACTAATTTTTGACATTACTTTTTGCATATGGTTCCATGTAAGCTATTTTGTATGATAAACGTTTTTGATTATGATTATTATGATTATTAATAATTTTATCAGTAAACAAAAAAAATAGGTGCGCCATCTCTGCCGATTTTACTCTAATTTGGATTTTAATTATCTTAGAGAAAGCACACTAGTGTCTATTCTGTTCAAACAAATGAATAGCAGTTACTGTATTGCCATAATCATTACCACAATATCATCCTGGCACCAGAATGTGTAATATGCTTAGCTGAGCCGTCTCTCCCGCCGCACCATCTCTCCTGGATTTACCCTATATGAGCTTATAATAATTAGTAAATAAATAATTGTTACAGTTATTCAAATGTACACATGGCTCCTCAGGTGTACCATTCATCATTCTCATGAATTCGAATATACGCAAATACAATATTTGAATGTTGAATACTGTAACTGTCATAATTTTTAAACAATCCTAAATCTTTTCCATTTTTATTAAGATTAAAATTTTTTTTAATTCTGTTCCATACATATTCTGCTTACTTAAAATATCATCCATTGTTAAAGGTTTTGTTATTATTTCATTCATAGTCTTTACAGAAGGTTTCGATAATATTTTCTCGTAGAAGAGAAATTATTATTTCTTTCCGATAAGAATGTAAAATATATGTTTATGATGTGTAAATGTTTCTGTTTTTCTAACCGTCAGCCATTCTTTTCTGTGATCGCGATTATTACATGCATTATAGTTCTCATTCATCCATTCAAAATTAGTAAAAGCTGTAAATGATAACACGGAAATATTCAATATAATTCTATCATCACACTGACAGTCGAAATTCTAAACTTTCTCTAGTTTTTTCCCTATTGATAAACAAGTAGGCCCTATATCTGAGAATCTGCAACTCGTAGGCACTTAGTTCTTTAGGAATGTTTATTCATCTTATAATAATCTACCAATTTTATATGAAACATATGAAGTTGATTAGAAATTTGTCAAAATACTATAATATGTGTTATTTATTTTATATTTAATTGATGGAAATATTAATGTTTGGTATACTTTTGTTTTATCATCGATTTTATTAAAATATTCGTAAAACCCCAAATATTTAGTAAAATATTTTCGTACAATTGACAAGAATATTAGATAATGAGCATAACGTAAAAGAAAAATAGAGAAAATACTGTAAATACAGTATAATAATATGAAAACTGCCTTAAATATCATTTTATCCGAAATAAAACTTCTTTAAATTCTTAGTTTCCTCCGAGTACATTTTATTTCTTTCTCTTGTTATTATTTTTTTTTTTGTTATCCAATTTATAACATACTTACTTCAAAATTGAAACATTGCAATTTATGCTTTAATAACTGCATAATCAATGATGAAAAATGCATAACAAATAAAAAAATATATGGTAAAAGTGAGCAACTGTTTATGGAACATTTTTGAGGTCTTTAAAAAACTTTTATTAACTTGAAAATATGTAAACATAGAACTCAAAAATCCTTCAGCATCGTATCATTTAATAAATATCCTTCAAATTTATTATTATTATTATTATTATTTTAGTAATTAGAGTTGAATGTTGTTATTTTGTAAATCAATAATTTTTATAAAATTATAAAAAAAAAATAGCGAAAAAAATGCAAATGATATTTTTTTGCGAAGGATTCAGTTAGAATTAGCATCAAAATCGGATATGCAAAACATAAAAAATGAAAAACAAAATAAAAGAAAAAGTGAAAGTGCAGTATTTATTGTTGAATTACAAATATTTTAATTATGGCTGAAAGGCTGAAATTTTCATTAATTTTCAAATTTATTTTTTGTTTTGTTTTGAGATTCAAACAAATATATATATATATAATCAATGCTTTAAGGAAAATTTTTTAATGTTGTACATTAATCAAAAAATTGACCAAAGAAAATTCATTAAATTGTCCAAATGATTAAACGTTTAAGTATCTAAGAAAATAAAAAAAAAATTCAACCAGAATATTGAGTAACATGAGGCAATAAGGAAATGCCAAGATTAATTATTCAAATCACGAAAACATACAGAAAACAAGGTTGAATCAAATAAAAACATTTAAATATAATTCCAAATTCTAAAGTATGAGCGACAAAGTATAAAAACAAATTAGTTTAAATTTATGTGATAAGAAAAATAATTAAGAATGTTTTTATGTCACTCTATTGATTCTATTATGAGACTAATTATGACATCTTTCAAAGTTTATTAATTACAGGTATATGTTTAATCACTGAACTTTTCATTAATCCCTATCTTTCATCTCATTATAAATTGTAAAATAAATAATAAAGGTAGTAAACTATTGTCTTCCGTTTGGCACTTTCTAATCAAAGCGATGATTATGCCAATTAATTCGGATTAGTGAACTTATTAAATTTAAGATATGGGAACGTTGCCAAACGGAACATTCGAAGTGAGTTTTAAACATTATAATTTTTTTCCCTGTTATTCATTAAATTTAATATGTAATTTGTCATAACAATAGCTTATTTATATTCTTAAATGTACATTATTTCAACCACAAAATTATTAATCGATCTAAACTTATATAATTTCTTGGTATCAATTAAATCTTAGAGAGGGAGAAAAAAATGGCAGCAATCATGGTTTGCAAAACGTGGGGAATTCCGTATCTTTCGTTAGTAATTTCCTCTAAATTAAAACCCTTCCTCGACTAAAATTAAGATCGAAATGTTCCAGTAAACCAGATCGGATGTGAATTGTTGAAAAGGTAATTCACGATCATACAGAGGAAGCGCTAAATGTACATGTGCTACACTTTCTATGACGTTTAGATCGCACGTTAACCACCCAACATTATAACGGTAAAAGTACAGTATACCTTTCGCAACACTACAGTGAAGCTATTCCGAAACGGTAAGTTAGTTTATTTTACCTTTTCTTTCTACGAATTTATTTTCTGATAAACCGCTCCTATATTCTCGTTAAGCTTTTTCTTAGAGATATATAGTTCAACTTTACTTTTTTACCGATTTTTCCTTCTGTAGAGAGAAATTTCGAATATACCAAACAACATTAAAACTATTTTTCCATCCATTTAGAAAAGTTATCTACAGAAAAGTCGAAAATATCTCTCTTATGATTCTAGAAATTTCAATCCCGAAAAATTTAATTCATAAATTTACTAACGAAATTATTTAGATTATTAAACGTAAATATAGTTCTATATATAGGCCTATATATATATATTAGACATATTTATAACTTTATTTAATGTTACTATTTTATACTTTAATGTAGAAGAGTACATAAGATAACTAACCATATTGTGTTAGCAGAATTTCTGTGAAATGTTATCGCTTCGAATTTAGCTAAACAAATAAATTAAATTCGATTCTATAGATACTATTGTCTTCTATTTAATTGCTATTCTTTGTGCTTTCTTTTTTATTCAAACCATTGTTTCGTTTGAAGGTAATGTCAGATTTTATGATTTATTATTCAACAGTTTATTTTCGCGTTTTAAAATTCTTTCTCTCGCTTCTTTTTTTTCTCTCTCTCCTGGAGTTTTTTTTTTTATGTATCACATAAATTTTACGTATTTAATTAATAAGTTAACCTTAAAAATTAGGTAGAAGTACACCTAATACCTGCAAAAGCAAGAATAGCATGAGTATTTAATACATTAAAAATTTAGATATATAATTACGTACTGTATTGTATAGTAATTATTCTTTAGATTGCTCCATTCAAAATCATTTTTCATCGGTTTGACACGTAAGAGATTTTTATCTAATAAATATCACAATATTAAAAGAAGTGATTAGTTACTATCTCGTTATCATTTTTTTTAATAGTCGTATTTTAGCACATTAAACATAACGATTATCTAGTTTAATAATTCTTAGAAATATTTATAAGCTTCCAAATTATCTTCGTAGAGGAAAAATATATATATGCGATCAATATTTTTAATAGGGCGTACATCTTAAGTATAATGTGGGTTGGGATTTGAACATATTTCACTAATAAAACAGAAAAAAGTAGAAAACAATTGTACGCACCTGTACTAACAAACATTTCGTGCATCCTGTTGGTCCATTGTTAGGTCTAGGTCGCTTTTAACAAAATGGCGGCGAAAGTATGAAGAAATAGTTTATTTTTACTTAATTTAAACAAGATAGAATTATTTAAATACTATATAATTTAAAAAATGTTATATTTGTAACCTATCTTACAGTTTCATCATATCTATTAATCTTTACATATTTTTAATTTAAAAGTATTAAGTTGAATGGTTACAAAGCCACCTTATAAAGAATAAGTATCAAAATAAAAGTGGCATAATTACTGTATAAACATATTATATAAAGATACTACTAGCTTATTTTTGATGAACTTGTAATGGTATAGAAATTTTTTATTTTTCAAAATATTTATATATATTTTTTTTTCAGTTATTTATAAAATTTTTCTCATCTGAATAGCGATATATTCAAATTTTAATCTTTAATTAAAAACTATTTATGGATATAGATCCCTATTTTAAACCTCATAATTTATCAATACTGTATGTCAAAAATAAAAAAAAATGAACATTAATTAATTATTAATATTTTAGTTGAAAATATTTAAATTTATTTTTAAATATTTTATTTATTGTTTCAAAATAGGAAATTTCGGTTAATAAAAATTATTATTATTTTTTTAATTATTTGGTGTCATATTCATAAGTTATGTCATATTCATAAGTTCGGGCTGCGAGGCGGTGTTAGTTTTACTTGATTTTATATCCCGTTTATGTTCTGTTAGTCGGTCTTCTAAATTTCTGCTTGTGACTCCGATATATTCTTCTCTTCTATTTAAGTCTTTGTTAAAATTGGGATGCAGTACAGACTTGATTTTTTTCATTTCATCATATTTAGTTTTATCATTTCTCAATTTATTATAAATGGTTGGGAAACGTTTTGTGCAGAGTTTTGTGTTAAGTTTTTTGGCCGTATTCTTTATAATTCTCATACTGGAGATATTGTATGGTACTGTAATAGTGGGTGCTGGCATATTATTTTGCGGTGATTATATTGGCATATCACTGGTGTTATTGTTGCGTGATGATAGTTTCTTTTTAACATTATCAAATATCTTTTTCATGAAAGTGTACGTGTATCCATGTTGTTTACCCCAAGTTATAATTGTCTTAAATTCTTCTTGTTGAAGGTTATAATTAGAACAATGTGTGAATATCCGTCAAAAAAATGAACAGAAGGCTGCTCTTTTATATTCTGCGGGGTCATTCGACCAATATGGAATGAGGGCTGGCTTGTATGTTGGCTTTCTATAAATAGTAGTTTCATAATGTATCGACTTGTTGTTGATATTAACATCTAAAAAGTGTATGGTGGAATTGCTTTTTTGCTCTAAAATTAGGTTTAGACCAGCATTGGTTGAGGTAAAAGCTTTGCATAGTTCTTCAGAACGTTCTTGATGGATCCAGGTGGTGTAGATGTCGTCAACAAATCGTATTTATAATTTTATAGAATTCTTAGTTTATTTATAATTTTAGATTCAAACTCACGTAATAGGATTTCGGCCATAACTCCAGCTAAGGGGCTACCAATAGGCACACCATTTTGTTGTTTGTAATATTTTCCATTAAGATAAAAATAAGAGTTGTAACATAGGAGATGGCAAAGTTCACGAAGTACTGTAGGCTTGGTCGTCGTTTCGTTGAAGATTTGTAATAAAAATCGGTAAAATGCCAGGCAAGTAGGTGGTAATTTAATTGACGGATACAGGTTTTTAAAGTCCATCACTGTTGTGATTTCATCATCCATCGATAGAGTATTCTTAATTTTAACCAGGAAGTCTTCGACTGAAGATATTGTGTATTCATAATCTTTTAGTTTGTTAGAACATATGGTGGCTAGGGTATTTTCGATGTTCCTTAGCGGCGATCTATTGGTTTCAATAATGGGTCTAATATCTATTGGAGTTTTATGCGATTTGATATAACCGAATAATCTCGAGCATGCAGGGTTGCATATAGGATTAACTTTAAGCTGTTCAGGTAAACCATTTTTGTTCAAAATGCAATTTACTTTGGTTAAAAGGGAGCTTGTAGGATCATGAGTTAGTTCTTGGGCATCTGATTCTTGTATATACTTGTTGAGCAGGTTTATATATCTATCATGTTTAAGTATAACTATTTTCTTTGATTTATCGTCTTTTGTTAGTGTCAGATTCTCTTCTAGCCATTTTAGAGTTCGTTGCATGCAGGCTCTTTCTTTGATTGTTGTTGTTTTGTTGTTTGTTAGGTTATTTACATTGATGAAGTCTTCAATGATTTTCCATCTAAATCTGTCTTTTGTTACTGGATCCAATGGTTCTAAGAGTTTTTCTACGGGATAAATTAACGCATTAATGTTAGGAGGTTGTTGGATGGCATACGAAGATCCTTTAAGAAATATCTCAGTAGCAAAGTGCAGTATGGTGACGTCATCTATCACTGTAATTACATCTTCAGTATTACAATTGGTTTTGCATTTGGATCTGATTTGTTTCTTCAGGATCCATTTAAATTTTTTAATATATTTTTGTCTTAAAATCGTGCTATTCCATTCTATTATTATTATCGTGCTATTCTGTTCTATTATTCTACGTAAGTTCGTTTTAGCAAAGTTCGCTGATGATGACCAAAACATGGTCGAAAACGTTTCGAATTCTAAATAAATAAACGTATTCCTGCTACTTAGTGCTTGATTTGTTTTCTACTATAATAGATGGTATAAACTTTAAAGTTTTTTTGATGAAAATTAAATGAAATATCATAATTTAAATTGTTTGCATATAAATTAGGCACTTTACTGCCAGCTATTTTTTTAAATTAAGCCTAATTTATATTCAAAAATAAAAAATTTTTAATTATGAAATCTTGCTTAATTTTTGTTAAATCTTTTGAAATTTTCAGTATTTATTCCCTTTTTTGTTCTCTTCTGGATAGTAGAAGCATTTTTTCAAATTTTATTTTATTTTTTTTTGTAACTTTTCATTATATATACAAGATCGGTGAAAATACAAATTTTTTTATATGAAATTTTAGCCATCCAATAAAATAGTTGACAAGTTTAGATAGCAACAACTGAACAAAATGTGCCATGAATGAAAAAGTTAGCAGAAGTTTTTGGAAATTATTTATAAAAACCACAAATTATGTAACATCTGTTGCATGAAATTAATCATGTAAATATTAAAAAAAATACATGAATTTGTTGAAATATTTTATATTTATTAACTTGTTTTTACTTCATTTACACAATTTTAACAGTTCTTTTTAGAAATTTTTTTATTTATATGAAAAATCATTATATATATGAAAATGGTCTCATCTCATACATAAATAACTATACTATATTTTCTGTTTCTCTAATTGGACCACAAATGGTTTATTGTTGCTCAGCACCCAATGCCTCATACCCTCATGCAAAGTAGGCATGGCTGCAATTTCCTAGGTAACAACTGGCTGCTGTAAAGCAATAAAAGTGCCATTCCCCTTTAAATAAACTGGGGGCATTTATGTTTTATTTTTGTGATTTTCTCCTAAATTTTGATGAAATTAAAACAAAAAATGAACAATTAAGATTTATTTTAATAGAATTTTTTAATTTTCAGTTTTTTATAGCTCATCATAAGAAAAATTCAAATTTTTTTTTAATTTCAAAAATATCATTTATTGTATGCAATAATTGGTATAAGTTTGATTAGTTAGACTATAAAATCAACAGGATAGGGGATGATAAAATCCAAATTCTATCAAACCATTTAATTATAACCAATGTTTGTTTACATGTAATTTAAAAAATATTTTGGCAACTAAAAAAATTTAGAAACCACTGTCAAAAAGATGTATTTTCAACAAATACACACAAAAAAATCAATTTGCAAAAGCTGGATTAATAAAATTGAGGATTAAATTTTTTTTTAACTCGTTTATTATTATTTTTGTGTTTTTTGTTATATTTTCTTGATGTCTATATCCATCAAAGGCACTGAAGGGGGTTAGATTTGGAATTATCTCTGAATATGAAAAGATCTGTCCAGGCCAAACTATGGAAATCAGATCCATTGCGTTTGGTATTAACATTTTGAAAAAAGGCAATATTGCAATGTTCCTGAAGACAGGCAAAAATAACAAATTCTTGTACAATAGTATAATAAACATTTTATTTAAAATTTCATAAAACTGATTATTTTCTATTTTAGAAAAAAGTTTTGTTTTTTTAAAACTTAATAAATATTCAAATCTTTATTAAATATCAAGAAATTTATCATATATTACATTTATTTTAATTGACAATAACTATCACTTACCAAACCAGAAGGATCATTATTTGACATTAAATAATGAATAAAAACTGCCAGATGAGCAGGATTTTGCATCAAACTCCACATACTTTTAAAAGGGCCATGATCTTCAACTTGCCCCTAAATAAATATATTTTATTACATCTAAATGTCTTAAATTAAAATAATTAAATAATAACCTGATTATTTATTTTGACTTCAAAATACAATAACTATAGCTATAATACCTACAATAAAAATACATTCAATAATAATAAATGTTTGTTGTTCTAATATAATCATTTGTTATATTCATAGCTAGAGTAAATAATTTATGATGTTGCAGAAACAAGTTATTAAATATTTTAATAAATTTTTAATCCTTATCTTAAACTTTAATTATTATGAAATTAATACAGTACAATAAAAATTTTCAATTACAAAATTAAGCCTCAAAGCAAGCATCAATATAGAAAAAAATTTCCTTTTTTTCAAATTGTTTGTGTAATCTTCATTAGCACATTCAAAATAACAGAAAGTTAAAAAAACATTCAAAATTATAATTTTTTGTTATTATTAAACAGTTATGTTCTCAAACATAGTTCCACAAAAGAAATTATAGACCTAAGAAAAATTCTACATGTTATACTGATATTAGAATTCTAAATATACAGAAATATAAATTTAGACTTATTTTTATACTGAAGAAAGTCCATAGACAAAGACCAAAAATATTTTGTGGAAATTTTTTGTGTATTAAGCTTCATTTACTATATATTATAATTAATTAAACATTACTAGAAAACATTTTAATTAAATAAGATATAAAAACAGAATATACTAATGTGAAAAATTAAACATACAGATATATTCTGCTTAAAATATTTTAGTTATAACATATCAATTCCCAGTATAATGTACAATGCCCCATCTTAACATGCTGACATCATATCTAAAATTTCCATCATTCTGAAAGTGAATGCAATAATATCTGAAATGGCTAACAACCATATATTAAATAGTGTAATGTAATCTTGTTTATAAGTGATTGTAATAAACAATTCAATTTTTAATACATGAAACAAAATACAAATTACTATATTTCCTCAATTTTAATATACAGTGGATTCTCAATTTTATGAACTCATACAGATACCCAAAAAAGTTCGCAAATCGGAATGGCATTAATAACATTAGGGACTTTTAGGACCAACTAAATAGTTTGTAAATTGGAGATTTGTAAAAATGTACTAATATTTTTCACTTTTAACATTGAAATTGTGAAAAATATCATTGTTATGTTAATTAAAAATAACAGGATTTTTTCAACAGCAATCATTATTCTAAATATTACAAGGCACTCAAATAGCAAGAATAAAGATTTAAAAAAAAATGAATTCAAAATAAAGCATGCAAAAAAAATTTTGCTACTATTAATGAAATGGGAAATTCATTCTAGCACACGTAGCACACAACAATCATCAGAAGTGTAAATCTGATGTCTCAGATAAGAATAGAATAATCAGTGATATGTGCTATTTGATCAGAATCATCAGAAATCATACAGATTTGATTGGAATTTTTTACAGATGATATATACTGTCAGGATTTCAACACCTGGACTTCCCCGGTGCAGGAGCAAACAATAAACAGCATCAGTCAACAAGGTGGTAAATTGACCAATTTAGGGAAGGGTTACCTCCCTAAGTGGGTCTGGTAATGAATGTTATTCCTCGGTCTCTTTGTCCTCTGCTTTTTAATGGTTTTATTGGTAAAACTGGAGAGAGAGGGACAAGGTGTAATAAAAGAACGGGACACCAGAAAGAGAGGAAAACAAGGGTTAACTGTTTAAATATGCCTTGTTATGTTTCTCGGTCGTTTTGTCTACTGCCTTTTAATAGTTTTATTGGTAAAACTGGAGAGAGAGGGATGAGGTGTAATAAAAGAGTGGGATCGCGGGCAAAGAAAATAAGAAAGAAAAACAAGTCAGTTAGACCGGGAGAGGCAGTTGGACAGGAGTGAGTTTGAGGTGAGCATCGGAGACAGACTAGAGAGAGAGAGAGGAGAGATCGCACGGAAGCAGTTGAAGCAGGTCAGATAGACAGGCTCCGGGTTAAAGTTCTTCGGGGTCAACATTAGTGGTTGCCATCAAGGTTCTCTGGGGAGATAGGACCCAGAGAGGATACAGAAGTGGGCCAGACAGCAACGGACTTCTGGGGCATTTCCATGTGGATATAGAAGAATTCTCTCTCTACTGTGTGCTCACACTCCTACTCTCCCGTGGAGAACTGTTTTGTGTATTTAGTACATTTTTGTATAATGTATTTGATTTGTATATAACTGTAAATATTCATTTGTGTTGTGAATAAACTTGTAAATATTTGAAGATCGTTGTGTGTCTGTAGAAGAGCATACTCGATAACGAACTACGTAAAGAACGAAACGAACTCGGATCACGAACTTTACTTATACATGGCAAATTTTAGAGATTGTCATGTTTATATCATATAGCAATCCCCAACACTGTAGTCTATCAGTATGAAGGATTGATATATGTGTCATTTGTGTAAAAAATAGCATTTAGCATCATATAAACCTAAAATATAAAAGATTGTGTATTATTAAATATTTGCTAAACAATAAGACCTTTATATACTACATTATTTACAAAATGCCATTTTTATTGTTCAGGGAAAATATGATTGTATTAATTTTCTATAAACTAATGATGTGTAAAAATATCTCTGGCAAAATATAGAAAGAATAACCATTGAGATAACTGCATTTTGTTTTTCTTCATAAATATTTTTATTTTTGTTTACAAAATACATATAGTAAATAAATTATTTATGATAAATTACTGATTTCTAATACAGTGGTGTCTTGGTTAATGACGACCTTGGATAATGACATACTTGGTTAAAGAGTGGCTGCAAGAAAAAATCTCTTGGTTCACGATGCAGGCTTTGGTTAATGACTCCTGATTACGTGAACATCTGACAAAATAGAGTTCTGTAAAACAGCTCATTATCACATCACATGATTTGTTAGATCAGTTGTTAATCGTTATTTTTTTAATTACAATCAATTCAAATCCAACAATATCATTATTAAAATTAATAAAATTATAACCATACAAAAATATATTTAAGTAAATAATAATTAACATATAGTAATGAAAACAAATTATTTAATTATTAAAAATAGATATACAACAGTTCACTAGTTTTTAGTTTCTTAAAGATGATTTCTAGGTGATTATTATTTTATATTCTACGAACAAAGTCTGATTCTATTGTTTGTTTGTGTTATTGGGTTGTTCGGAAAGTAATTTCATTTTTTTCCCACCAGTGGCGTTAGTTGTATTTTTCCCACCAATTTTATTCTAAGTTATATTGTCATAATAAATTTTGACATCTGACAATTTCAAGGTATATTTATAAAAAAATTCTTTTTGATTCTGTGAAGTTGTTTTTTTTTGGTGTCCTATTAAAAATGGAGATTTTCGGCATGTTTTGCTTTTTTATTACCAAAAAATTAAGAATGCTGTTCAAGCAAGAAAAAAGTTATGTGAAATGTAGGGAGAAGATGTGTTAACAGAATGCCAGTGCCAAAACTGGCTTGCAAAATTTCATTCTGACAATTTTGATGTTAAAGATGCACCATGTGCTGGAAAGTTGATTGAAGCTGATGATGACAAAATAAAGATATTGGTTGAAGCAAACTGCTGAATAACAACATGAGAAATTGCTGCGAGATTGAATTTTTTGAATTCAACCGTTCATGACTAGTTGAAATGTTGATATTTCGGTTCCGCATGTTCTCAAAGAAAAATTTACTCTATTGCATCGACATTTGTGATTTGATTCATGACTAGTTGAATTTCGGTTCCGCATGTTCTCAAAGAAAAATTTACTCTATTGCATCGACATTTGTGATTTGCTGCTCAAACGTGAACAAAATGATTCCTTTCTGAAACGAATCATAACTGTTGATGAAAAATGGATTGTTTACAACAAAGTTGAATGCAAGTGATCATGGAGCAGAAGAAATGAACCGGCTCAAAATACTCTGAGACCCCATATTCATAAAAAAAATGATGCTCTTTGGTGGGATTTCAAGGGATTTGTTTTTTTTGAACTTCTTCCATAAAATTCCACAAGTAATTCAGAAGTGTACTGCCACCAATTGGACAAATTGAGTGATTCCATCAAACAGAAGTGGCCAGAATTGATTAACAGAAAAGAATAGTGTTTCACCATGACAATGCCAAACTTCATATAACTTCTTCAACACTGGGTCGCTGATATTCACGTCTCACCCGCTAACTATAGAAATCCATTGATCTAATGCTTCTTCCACTTCTGGATCCTTTCCATCACGCTTTCTTTTGAATGTTCCAGGAATTTCTTTCTGTAATGCCCACTCCTCATGCAGTTGATTTTCTTGTTGTAGGAGATGCACTATGGTAGATTTTGGTTTATTTCAGCGAGTCTACGATGGCTTGTATTAAATGGCTGGCTTTTAATTTTATCCAGCAAAGCAATTTTACTTAAAAGTGTAAAATCATTTCTTGGCATCTTGGCAAAGATTTAAAAATTTTAAATAAAATCGACACTGTAAATGAATATCGTTAAGTACAGTAATAATAGACTCTTAACACACTTTCCAGAATCACAACGATAGATAACTGATTCTTATCACACTAGTGTTGCCGAATACAGTATTGTTATGTATTATTTATCAATAATATTTACTTATAATTTTACTAAAGAATGGATGTTTATATTAGTGCGGCAACAGTGTGTCAACGATGTGTATGTAATAAGACGATAAGAAATAACTCGCTCCATTGTGTTAGTCTGTATTGTTTTGTAGAAAGGTTTAACCTGAAAAATTACTGGTACAATAAAATGTTGTTATAATTTTTATATAAGGAATTTTTTAAGGAAAGCACACAACAAGTATCAGTGTACGTAGTGTTGCCATACTTTCTAAAAATCCCTAAAATTTATCAAAAATTGAAAATTCCTTTTCTGCTACTTAAAAATCCCTAAAATACATCAAAAATTGAAAATTCCTTTTCTGCTACTTAATTAAGCAAAAAGTTGTCCCAATTAAGCATTTAAATTATGTGTTAGTTTATTAGTTTGGTTTCTATTCTTTGAGATTTGTCCTAATTACGCGGCTGTCCCAATTAAGCAGAATCTACTCTATATTACTTGACACGTGCAAATGGTGTGACGTCACAGTTTCAGATTCCATTAGAAGAAAAAAAAATCTATCCCAGATCCTACAGTTCATATAGACAATAAATCAGTGAATATGTGTCACTGTTCATACACCATCAAAAGGCAAAATCAAATCTTATCTGTATAAATTAATCATTGAATCTATATGCTGCTAATCAGTATTTATGGGTTTGTTTGTCAAAAAACTCTGAAGTGAGCCCAACTGTCCTTCTGGTAAAGACTGATAATTAAAAACTGTTTTCATGAACAATACATTTTATTAATGTTAAATTTTATAGCAAATTTAATAAACAAATAATATTTTCCATATTTTTAGGACATTTTAAATGAGTATTTTTTGTAGCAAATGTAATAAATAAATGATATTTTCCATATTTTTAGGACATTTTAAATGAGTGTTTTATCTGCATTTTGATATTTTCAATATTTTTAGGACATTTTAAATGAGTTTTATCTGCATTTTTAATATTTAATATGGTTGTGAGGAGGAGCTGGAACAAATTAATCAATTTTCAATTAAATCTTATGGGAAAACACGACTTGGATAACGACGATAATCCTGGAATGGATTACTATCGTTAACAAAGACACCACTGTATATCTAATCTTAATCCACCCAAATAATGCAAAAACAGATATTTAGAAATAGAATAATAATATAAATATGCTAGATTACCAAATATGCTTATTTTATTTACATTCAGTTGTTTCCTATGCAATTTGAATGGGAATAATTCATTTGCCATAACTGCTGACCTTATTCTTGTGTTCTTCACCATTGTTCAACAACTATAAGACTAAAATTAATCAAATTTTCGAGGAATTTGAATATATATTAATATTTTTAATAATAATATATATAAACAGGAATTTTCAGAGAAGAAAATTTTTATTCCAGAATTCATTTATTTTGACTCATTTTCTGAAAATTTTTTGGTCCACTCAAAAACAATTTCTTTTGAAAGTATCACAGTTTTCACATTGTTAATAGGAAGTAGTTTTTAATCAAAATGTCCAAATTTGTACTTTCTTTTTCAGATTTCAACCCAAAAAATGAAAAATCCAGTTTAAGAGCAGGTAATTAGTCAATTTAAATCCTCAAATTTTTCTGTAGCCAGATTCAATGTATTAAAGCAATATTAGAGTATTATAGATTACCTGCATCGGACTTTGCCGATAGACCTATTCCTGACCGGGCTTAATCTAGCCACGGGCCCTCAATGGCACTAGCCAGGCAACACACAGACCGGCACAGTCATTAAATTATAAACATTATACAATCAAGGGAATTTAATCCAAATAAATCTAATTAATTTGCCAAATTTAACCCTTGAAACAGAACGGAATTTTAATGACACTAAATAATTTAGACAAATTATACAAATTATTAAACCAATGAGTAGCTCCATCTATTAATAACTAAATTAGAAATTAAACAAATTTACCTGAAGATGAATAGGTCTATCGGCAAAGTCTGATGCAGGTAATCTAAAAGTTGTTTCCAAATTAATATAACTCCCTGAAGAATCAATCTGTTTGTTGGCCGAAGGTCCCCGGTTCGATCCTGAGCTGAGGCGAATTTTTTCATCTTCAGGTAAATTTGTTTAATTTCTAGTTTAGTTATTAATTAATAGATGGAGCCACTCATTGGTTTAATAATTTGTATAATTTGTCTAAATTATTTAGAATCATTAAAATTCCATTGTGTTTTCAAGGGTTAAATTTGACAAGTTAATTAGGTTTTCCATTGTATTTCAAGGGTTAAATTTGGCAAGTTAATTAGGTTTATTTGGATAAAATTCCCTTGAGTGTATAATGTTTGTGATTAGAGTATTATTAATAAAAACCAAGATATTGTTTAAATTTCATTTTTATGTCATTATGACACTATATTATTCCCTGACCATAAAAAACACTATATGAAATGATACTATATTAGTAATATGATATTTAAAATCAACAACCTATAATCTATTTATATATATAATATAAATAAACCAAGTAAGCTGAACTTTTTAATGTTATAAAACAACATCTTATATTTAATTGTTGTTATATTTTCTTACTTTATTTATTTTTATTCAATTAAAACATAAACTTTATGAATGGGAAAAACAATAATACTGTAATAATTCTTGATTTTTTTTTTGCAGAATTTAAATGATATATTACATTTTTGCAAAAATGTATAAAATGTGTCCATTTATTAATAATGTAATAATATTTATAACATTTTCATTTTCACTTGTTTTTTCTTCATTTTATAAAAAATATGCTAAAAATTAAATTTTCTTAAAATATTTAATACAATCATCAAAAATACTAGATTACCAACATAATAGAAATGTTACTATTGAAAATATTTATAATTTTTTGAAATATCACAATTTATATAACAAATTTTCAGCTTTGTGGAAAAAAAAAAAATTGCATTTTTATCCAGCAAAGAGAAAGAGAATGTTGTTAACCTTATACTGTTTACTATATTATTATAATTTATTTATCCAAAAGAAACTATTCATTTGTATCTGTAAAATACAAATATAATATACAATTGTTTTCTAAGCTTCAAAAAAATTATGAACTGGTCTAATTTATAGAAATTAGATATACATAAATTGGGGAATATTTATATTAAATTTATTTCCATTCAACTCTTAGTTCTATAAATTTATCACACCATTATCTTTTTTTCTCTTTTTTTTACAAAACATTAAAACATGTCTAAGATTTCGATGAATTACAATTCAGTCCATATTTTACAAATATGAATATTCAAATATATAATGCAATATAAGCATTAAATCGGGGAGCTTGCCAAAAAACTATTCGCAGCAGTGTTTTCCAAACTGTGGGATGTGCTCCACTAGGGGGCACTTGGCTATTGCAAGGGAGGCATAAAAAAATTTAAAAAAACATCACATTTGAAACAAAACAAGCAAAAAAAAATAAATTCAAATTGATGTCGAAAATAAATGAATCAGCAAAAGGGTTATAAATATAGTACATATATCTACGTACTCAGAAACTTTCTGCTGTAATTGTTTTAAAAACAAAATATCAATGTTGTTTAGTGATTGAAAAAGAATTGGGAGTAGCGATATCTTCAACGACACCCCAATTTGAGAGAGTTTTACTGAAAAACAAGCCTACCCATCTCATTATATATTATATTGTATTAAATATGTATTGTATTTTTCGTTTTTTTGTAAGATTTATTTAATTGTATTAAAAATTATTACACTATAATAAATATACATATTTTTATGTATAAGAACTTTATTTATACAAAATATGATTTATTGTTTTCTAGTATTAAATTGTAAGTAGAAAGTATTTATAAAATTAGACTGTCATGAAAATGAGCATACCAATTTTTTATGAGAAAGGATGTGCACTGACATAGAAAGTTTGGAATTCACCGATTTATAGGATTCAACAAAATGTAAGTATCAACGATTTTCTCGGGAATGTTTAATATCAACTATACAACCAATTTCAATTCTGTCTGATAAAATGTGATATATTTATGTATGCAATGACAACTATATTAATATATGGATTTATTGCTTATATTTTCAAAACTATCATAAAAAACTTTCAGCACTATGGCAGGAGATAAACAAATGTAAATAATTCACTCAACAAGTTTAAAATAAAGAAGCGCTTTCGATTTATTAAAATCCTCTTCAGCTTCCATAAATAGAACAACAAATTCTTAAAGAACGCACGTACAATTTGAAATTTGGTTACTATGGTAACATATTAGAAATTACAATAAATATATTAATTTATACACAAAATAATGAATATAAATATGTAACAAGAATAAAATAAATAATATTGACATAAGTAATTAAAATTCTATTTTCTATTCTTGCACCATTTCCAGGCATTATTAATTATAGTGGGATCGATTAGAAAATAGAATTTTAATTACTTATGTCAATATTATTTATTTTATTCTTGTTACATATTTATATTCATTATTTTGTGTATAAATTAATATATTTATTGTAATTTCTAATATGTTACCATAGTAACCAAATTTCAAATTGTACGTGCGTTCTTTAAGAATTTGTTGTTCTATTTATGGAAGCTGAAGAGGATTTTAATAAATCGAAAGCGCTTCTTTATTTTAAACTTGTTGAGTGAATTATTTACATTTGTTTATCTCCTGCAATAGTGCTGAAAGTTTTTTATGATAGTTTTCTTAATGTTGGCAGTGTACTTATTTATTTTGTTTTATATTTTCAAATTTAACCATTATATGGTTTCATTTTTTTCAATGATGTTTGGTTTCAATGGCAATTGTCAGTCTGCATTTTTATTAAAAAATTTTTGCTATTTTTTAATCTACATTTTTCAATTGTATTAAAGTGTTTTTTCTAGCAATTCTCTATTCTATAAGTGAAAAAATAACATTTTTCTAAATTATATTGCTGATTTTTAATAAATTATTATGTAATTTCATACCTCTATCAAAAATTATGTAAATAAATAAAAGGATTGAATTTCAAAAGGCACCTAAATCTTTTCCAGATGTCAAAACAAATGCTGTTCCTGCTTCATTTGTAAACAGAGGGTTTTTTTTTTT